>JAQGAV010000076.1:0-52168 GCA_034691345.1 Phasmarhabditis papillosa | reverse complement strand
TTTCAGCTAACATCTGTAGAAACATCAGAAGCGGCAATTGAAGACTTAGATGGATGTCTTCAAGTGGATTTCGCCAATAAATTCATTGGCGGCGGTGTTCTCTCCGATGGAGCTGTTCAGGTTTTTTTCTGCATGATATTGAAAACACACGTTTCATTTCCAGGAAGAAATTCGTTTCTTGATTTGTCCCGAGATGATTGTCTCCTTGTTCATTTGTTCAAAAATGAGCGATCGGGAAGCAATCCATATTTATGGGGCTAAACGGTTTTCCAGTTATACTGGTTATGGTTAGTCTAAATTTTTTCGCTAGTGTTACTTTTGCCATTGTAGGTTCTTCCTTGGAGTGGAAAAAGTTCAGTCGAACTGATCCGGAGAAGCGTGACATCTTTGGGTATGTTTGTGTGCGATGTAATTATTATGATGTATTTATATAGACGCACAAGTTGTGAAATCGTCGCAATTGATGCCTTTCAATTTGGTCGTAATTCAAATTATCAATACAAAGAAGAATATCTGCTAAGAGAATTGAATAAGGTATGGTGACCTAGTGATAGATTTCCTCTACCTATCTTTCATTTTGTGGGATGATTTCGTAATGTTTCTACCTTGGTTTGCTTGATCAATATATGTGTTTAGGCTTATGTTGGATTTGCTTCCGAATGCGATGAACCCCGACCTATTGCAACAGGAAATTGGGGATGTGGAGTTTTTGGCGGTGATAAAGAATTTAAAAGTGAGCCTTCTGTGGTACTGACTTAGATGTAACGTTATTTTAGGTCTGATACAAATAATGGTGGCCTCTGCTGTTAAACGCAACATTATTTATGTACCTTACGGCGACAACGCATTTGGAAGAAAACTGCGCAAAGTAGTTGCGAAACTACGGGATAGGCAGATAACCGTTGGTGAGTGTAAGTTCATTGATGATTCTAAGATTATATATTTAGGAATGCTGTACAACACTCTAATACGGTATCGACCTAAATCGATGAATGCCGTATTCGACTTTGTGATGACGGAGACTGCACCGTTCGCAGAATGAAGCAACTTGGACTGATATGTTATTGAGGTACTTATCATACCCTAAAATTGTACCCTATTAACTGAATTGTATTTGTTGTACTATTTCCTTAGTTTTCATATCGTGTATATTTGTATGTGATTTTAAAATTTGTGCATTGTAACGGGTTATAATCGATGTTTATGTGATCTCCTAGGAATTATTATTTAATCATCCTTCGTGTTTTTGTTTATATAGTCTTTTTTGTTTCTGTTCTATTTAACGTCTAAATTAAATTATTACATCACATCATATCATAGTTTTTTTTTCGCTGAACCTGATGGTAACCGATAAGTTGGTATGTATGCTTCTTCCGCATGCAAGTTTACACTTAGGTCTGAAATCCATTTTTCCTTGACTTTATCTTAACATATTTGAATTTCCCGTAGTCTGTTGAGGACTTTGATAAGTATATACTGTGTGATTAGTTCTTATTAAGCAATCGCTTTCTACTCCTGTTTTTCCTTCTTTTTCTGGCAAAGAAGCTGTTCTCATTGTCGTTTGAGCAAACAGGGCTGAATACGTAGCAGTTCACGCCCATTGAAGAAGCTAGACAAAATTCATCCGTATGCGCTGAAATTAGAACAGTTCTCACCGGTATATCTTTTGAGGATTGTTGGAAATCACTAGTCCTCTAATGAGGTCGCGTTTGACTCATACTTTCGAGCCAGTGAACCATAACTCGTTTTTGGGATAGGTGTTTCTTGCAAATTTCGAACCCTGCTCGTGACCCACGAACGGTACCAAGTACTAGCAACTTTTCGATCGTACCTATATAAGAAAAGAAGCCAGTTCCACAAATGGCATTGAAATAGCTGCCCGTTTCTTCCTCTGCTGCTAGCTGAACAGCTCTTTTAGAAGCCTCGGCATCATTTGTGACGATGTTCTGGAATGGCTTATTTAGTGGATGGGAATTTGCTATTTATTGATCAAAATTAATTAGAATAACTGCTTTCATGTTGATATTGGGAAAGTATCTATAATTGAACGTGAGTACGGTGAAAGCACGCCCGAAATATATATGCATCTTTTTTTTTAATGGTTGCTGCGGTTACATTTTGAATTATAGTCCTTAGGCGATTGCTGTTACATTTCTCATCCGATATCGTTACATCGCAACTATTTCCGCCAGAAGAGCACTGAAATATTACTATAGCTTCTTATGTTATATATTTAGATCTACATTAGATATTAGAATCATGTAGTTGCAATTTGTGGGGGCAATAAGAGTTGTGGTTTCTGAAACAAGGCGTTAGATCTAGGAATTATTTACCAGAATCAAATTCCCGTGTCAAGAGGTATCCCTTTATCAAACGCCCATATGCGAATTTGCTCAATTTGGAGTGTTATTGATCAGAACGTTACCGCAGCCAAATTACAGTTTGGGAACATTACGGGAATTTGGAGAATGATATATTGATTATTAACATATCGCCTTTTTCTTAATCACAATCTCACATCATTAGAGGCTGCCAGAGGCGGTCCAAACATTTCTGTTTCATCTTGCATTTCATCCTCATCCAGGGGAGCTTCGGTAGTTGTTCGCTATAAGATGGATCACTTTAAGAATGAGGCGCGTTTTTACCTGTGTTGTATCTGGCCACTGCGTTGAGTAAGATGGCTGATAGACTGCAGACGGTTGAAATGGAATAATCTGGAAGTATATTATTGTTTATTTTTATATATGGACCGGCATGATTTCATAATGCTCAATGTGTGCTATAGTATTCATATGCAGTAAACAATATGAGCAAGTTTCAGCGGGATAAGAAAATTTGAATCACCGATATAACTCTCGAATCTTACTATAGTCTATCAAAGTTTATACTATAGTTTATACTATACTATTAAAGTCATCTTAATTTATAAGTTTAAGTTTATGCAGTTCCAACTGTTATTACATTAGCGGTTACGATTTAGTTTCCGTCCTAGGATCCATCGTTACATATATAAACATGGAATTTTTACAGTAACCGATAAATAATCAGTCCTCTTACAAGTACAAACCGGATCAGGATACTTATTATACTGTTGCTGGGGAGGTTGTGGAGTGTTATACTCGGCTAGCAGTTGAATGGGAGTTGTGGGTAGCGGTAGATAAACAGGAGCAGCAGTAGCCTAAATAAACCGGTGTACGTAATAACTTTTGGACTTCTCATCAGAACTGGCTGGATCTAGACCTGGATCCGGATCCGTGCTAATATCAGGAATTCTTTATTTAGATACCCGCAGGGGAATAATTCAAAGGTTCAGATCCGGGTCCGTATGATGAAACAAATAATACCCGTGCAGCTCTGCTTCTGATACTATTTTTTCTCTAAAAAGACCGGAAAACAGCCGTAAAAAGGTTGCCGAATTGTTATCAAACTATAAGAGAAATTTCTGGCGGTCCTATACAACTTTTCGGGCCACCGCTCTAAATATATGTATGTTGTAGCAAACGTTCAGTCCGCGAGCCTGATTCCAAATAGATAATAGTAATTCTCCAAATCCGGCTGATTATTTTGATGGTGTATGAAATCTCAACCAGATTTCAAAAATCACATGTTTCTTACAGTAAAGTTCAGTAAACTAATATATCAGCTGTGTTATAACTGGCTGTTTGAGAGATTCGGTTCAAATCACCGTTACAAGATGTACCGTAGCTATTTCATAATGCGGTAGTTGCGGTAGCGGTTGATACTCGGGAAGTCGGGGTGCTGGTCCGGCTGGATAATCTGGAGCTTTAGGCATCGCCGGCAGGTTGTAGTCTGGCATTCTCGGGCCTGGCCCGGTGGGGAATGCGGGTAGCCGCAGTGGTGGATAAAGTGTCTGAGTAGGTGGAGGATAGGGATTGTTAACAGGGAAGGGATTAGCTGAATTAGTCGGAGGAAATGAGTTCATGACGGGATTTGTCCCTTGGAAATGAGAAAAGTCATTGGTAGTCACTGGAGCAGGTACAAAAGCCATCTGCTGATGGGAAGGAGTCCGAAATGAAGTCTGTCGAATTTCTCGTGGATCCGGCAAAGATCTAAACAATGAAAATTATAGCTTCGTTAAAATGAATCTCTCGTTTTCTAATACATTATTTATATTCTCTAGTTTCACTGAATACTTGAGTAGGTGCTTGTGAAATACCTCGGAACTTGAGACGGAGCCCCCAGCATGAACTGTAGATGCTTGTAACCACTGGGTTCAGTGCCGAAAGCGACTATCTGAAAAATAACTGTACTATTTTAGAAATGACTTAGTTGAGAATCTATCATCTGAACTATCAAACCAGTTGAATACAGATATGAGTGACTTGGCTCGTTTACGAACGAGCTGGTGCCGACGCCGTGACCATTTTGGCCAAAACGGTGCGCACCCTTTGAGCTAGCCGAACCGCCTATGCAGTACTGTATGGTAGCCATCGTAAACATAGTGTGACGTTCAAGTTATCCCAACCAAAAGTCTTACCTTCCCCGTTGGATCTCTTCCAAATGAGTCCGATTGCTTGGTTCCCTTCAAATTCCAATTGGGGCTTTTTCGACTGAGTATCACTTGACGATTTTTGTCCACAATTAAGGGGGTCACATCGTTGAATTGGAGCATTTCGTTGTCTAAAAATGGAACTCAAACTCTGTGTGTTTTACCTCATTACAGTAAGTGTTTTATTCTATTTTACTGCTTATGCTTACATTTGTGAATCCGGTATCAGGAACCAGTGGGAGTGAAAATTTAGATCGTCCCGTTTATAAATGAAAAAATGACCTCTCAAAGTCTAAGAGGGGGTTTTTTTAGTCCGGAGAGCTGGGTTACCGGTTTCATGGTTAACCGGCAAACACAAACCCCAAACTCAAAGGTTTGATAAAACGCGAAACGCACAACTCTACTACATTTTCTGACTTTTCTAAAGAATACATCAACCCAGTTGAAAGAAAGAATGTTACTCCCGAGACGGAGTGCTAGAAATCAGCCGTCTTTGCTCGGATAATTTCAAAAAGAATGGCCCAAAATGGCCCTACCTCGATATAGAATACTCATATTATGATACCAGTGATACAGGAAATAAAACACTTTAGCCTCTCCAACCTCTTCTGCTGACTTCTTCCACCTTATCCACAACGACTTCTTCCTTAGGCTCCAACTTCTTAATCTTCCTTCTTGGTTCCTTTAGATTTTTTCCCTTAAACGCCTTGTACAGACGCTTTCTCCATTCTCGAATTGTATCCAGTTCACTGTCACTCATTCTGCCTTCTGATCTAGAATGAAATTACTCTTAGTATGATTGGATTTGGATTAGGCTGGAGATTGGGCTCCCAGGCGGGTTAGGGAACCCTGGAATATAGATGCTTTCTTTCCCGAATCCCCCAACCCTATTTTGAATATTATGAAGCGGATGAACTCTTTAAAGCTATTTAGTACATTGATTTGATAATCGGTAGAAGCAGCTGCTTATTCAGCTATCCAAAAGGTTGGAAGCCGGGCGGATATTGCTACAAATAGCAAACATTTTAGTTCTTAATAAAAAATGGTTACCGTGTTTTTTCTACCGGACCATCCTCATTCCTTTGTATATTCGGCTCCACAGAAGTCAATATTGGTGCTCCGGTTGTAGTCTCAAAGAGTTTCGCACTTCCACGTCCGAAGCCGAACTTCATAGGAGGTAAGTCTATAGAAAAATAGAACACTAATTGATTAGAACAGTTTTATGTAGATCTATTTAGATTACAATATAATTAAGCATTTTACAATCTTCGTTAACACAGATACCAGTCGGTTGCCCGTTTCGATATAGTCTGTCCTCGCAATATCGTGGTGAGAGGCGGTGTTCTTTAACAATGAATGGAAAGTCGGTGGATTGGGATTCTTTTATTCAAAAGTACATTCATTATAATTTAACACCGCTTCTTTTAAGAATCCTACAGTAGTAACGTAGCTACCTATACCGACTGTAGTTTGTTTAATCGAATCGGTTTTTATAACTATATATTTATTAATGTTCATGCAAAATCCCAGAGCTGGTTATCCGGTCCGGCCCGGCCCGTTTTTCAAAATTTCAGGCCGGGCCGGGCCGGTTTCTAGCCTTGAGTACCCTGAGGTGGTTTTCCGGCCGGGCCGGTAACGAGCTCTGTTAAACCCTATGTTACCTGTAGGTTTTGTCTTCATCGAAATATCCTCTTCAAAGGTGCTTTTCGAATCTAGCATTTCTAGACTTTCCGACTTGTCGTTGAAAAAAGTGTTCAAATTTTCCAGTAATCGGTTCTTTAGAAAAACCTAGAAAATTAGTTTCAGCTTCAGTGCTTTGAAACTTTGTCGATTTTTTAAAGATTTTTGTTTACGAGATCACAGATATTTGGAGGATGAAGTGAGACGAAGGGACCACAGGGAGCCAGGACTCCATTGCACAGCACCTGGAGATAGGAGGCGGCGGATCGAGAAACTTGCAAGCAGAACAAAATATGAAATCTTGACGCAGTTCCGAACCGAAAACGAAAAAAACGAACTGAAGCCCAGGGTGGCAACCGTCGGCCCTCTTGTCCTCTTCCTCTTCCTCTTGTCAGAACTTCTAGGCCCGGGCCGGCCCTCACTTTTGTCAGCCCTGCTGAAGCCCGAAAAAGCCATGTTTTAGAGAGTACGTTCCACAAGCGAGAAAAGCAATGCAGGGGAATTTGTTTAGTCGAATCCAAATTGAAGTTAAAGGGACATAGGGGGACTATTTTAAACTTAGTTTCAGATTGTAGAGAATTTTTTCTGATATAGATGGAAATTTTTTAGAAAAAGTCATTCATAGGTTAACGAGTTACAAATAAATACACTTTTTAACCAAATTTGCTATAAAAACTGTTTTTCAGTGAACTACAGTATATTGGCTACTTAATGTTAGGTCTCGTTATGTCCCTTTCAGTACGGGCCTCTCGGAATGAGTTATAATAAAGTTTTATAGTCATACCACTAGTGATAATATGCATACATACCTTATTACCGTTACTCTTCTTGACACTACCAAATGGTTCATCTTTCAGTCGCTTAAACTCCGTTGGAAACGTCAAATTGGCACCGCCGCTGGCTTCCGAATTATTAAATAGAAAAAGTAACAATATCAGTAGTAGATAGTGCATTTATTATAATTAGTTACAGTAATCTTTGAGCATTTGAGATTCTCGTTCAGGATCATCCACTACTCACCTTCAGGGCGGATGAGCGTGAGAAAGGGGCGTGGCTTACTAGCTAGTATTTGTTTTGTAGGTCTCATAATGTGTATTATGAGGACATTTAGGACAGCACGACGAGATTTAGACCGCCTTCCACGCCGGATTTAGACAGTGAACTAAACTCAACTGAAAAACACATAAGGACCGATTGAGGGAGTTTTACGATGATGACGAATTATTTAAATTTACTATGCTTCTGCTGGGGTGCGCAATTACGGAGCCGGCAAAGGGGCCAAATGATGAGAGGTAGGCCCAGGGCCGGGCCTGAAAGTAGATTGGTTATGTCCGAGTTAAATTTGTTATCTGCAGTGGAAAATGGTCATGGTCTCGGGGCCGAAGCTGGTCACTACCCTGCGCATCACCCCCATAATAGTAAATGGTTGCAGTGCTATGAGACAGTTTAGCGAAAGACATATGATTGTAAAAACCTACGGAAACTACGAAGATACTTGGAAAAAGTTAGCTGCATTATCGGTCAAAGCTTCCAAATTAACTATATTAAAACTAATATAGTCAACAAAATTTTGGAGGTTAGCTGCTGAAGACCTGTCGAATGACCCATTTGTTAAGACTTGAGCGAATGGGATGTTACCGCAGATTCTACACCGGATGGATACTCGTCGGCTTAATCGGAAGTGGACAATTTCTATTAGTAAGCTATGTAACAAACATATCTTCAGGTTTTTATAATGACTGCATCGCCATAGGAAGTTCTGCTTTCAGCCTTCCGCTGTTTCAAAATGGTCTTTCGCCTATCCCTGATCGCTGTACGCTTTGACAGTAAGAAACGGAACATACTGGCCTGGAAAAAAGAACTTTTGTTCCGAATTCAAATTCTAGGTCGGTCGTCGTTTTTACCCACTCGGTTTCTAAAAATACTGAACATTCAAGTGATTCAAATTATGCGATAAAATACGCGATCTTTGACCTAAAACCCATAATAGGCGTTCGTATAAATACCAAATGTTGAGTTGATTCAATATAACAATTCACAAAACGTCACTAATCCAACAAAATAACAGATCATTCTCTATTCTGGTACTCCCACGTTTTTTAACACTTGTGATATGAGCAAATATATATAAACAAGGTTTTCGAGCATACCACACGGTTTTTCTGTTTGTTCATATGTTGAGAAAAACAGTATATAAGCAAGCAATCCGTCAAAGGGAAAAGCTCATTAGCACACTGATTCTTTATAAACTACAGGCTAAAATAATATTTGAGATTCTCAGAAAACACAATTATTTTAAACTGAAACTTCAAAATAGTCCCGTTTTTGACGGTCTCTTCTTCGCAAGTTTTCTTTTCTGAAAGTCCCGAATAATTGGCTGCAATACATTATTTAGAACAGATCTAATATGTATAGTTATTTTAAACCAACTCAATAGTTCTGATACTTTCCAGGACAGTAAAAAGACTTTGTTTTAGTAACTTTATTTTTGCAATAGATACTTTATATCGTTTGTTTTTTAAAGCAAAACCATTATTTTGAAGTGTAGTCTTATATAGTCTGTTTTAAAACCTAGACTGCGAGCGCCGTTTGTAGTTAACGTTCCGCTATAATTGGCTTTATAAGGGAAAAAGCAATTTTTCTCGAGTAAAATTGCACTCTTGAACGGGAGGCCAGTCTAGCGGCACGTTAACTACAAACGGCGCTTGTAGTATAGGTTTTAAAACGGACTATATTTGCCCCACTATTTTACTGAACCACGTTAGTATAATCATTTAGCTAAATAAATAGTTTAATTTTACACAGTCATTAACAAATAGCAGGATTTCGACTCCGGTTTGTTGTTTGTTGATGACTGTTAAATCATTAGATAAGATGTTTTTTAATTGTAATATATCATGAGTTTACTGATACAATGACAAGAATGGTCAATATAAAAGATCAGATTGAAAAGATTGTTAATTAACTTTTGTAATATGTTCTCTTTATACTAGTTAATTTATGTTGGGCTAGCTTCTAACTTTGCAACGAGCGATCAAAAACAAAATTACAGCAATTATCTTAAATACTTTTTGATATAGTCAGGACTGCATTAGAGTCATCATGGTTCTCAAAATTGATCTGGTACACATTTTTGCGGAGGACGGCTCGGCGGTGTCATGATAATAGGCAATACGCACATTCTTTTTGACTTTTTGCAAGCAGAAAAGGGACAATTTTTTTCAGACTCGGTCTGTATGAGAACTCTCAGAGTTTCATCTTTGTTAGTGTTAGACCAAACCGGTTAACCATTTGGTTATGCGAAAAATATTAAGGCTTGATTCCTGCTGCTCTATTACAATACCTCCGAGCGCTCAAAAGAGAAACACTGATCCCTTTCCAAACTCATTAGTTATTTCATTGGGTGGGAGTTTTTATGTCGTGATTTTGTGGTCAGAGTCCAATCCTAGATCACCTTTTACTAGCGAAAATTCCAATTCCAAAAAAAAGTTAGCGTTGTTGATCGGAATTCAATAGTTCAATCTAAAATAGCAGTGAAATTCTAAATTTATTTATACCTCCAAGTAAAAACATGCAGATTATGCAAACTCGCATTGTTTTCGAAGATAGACAACATATTTTACATTCTAAACAAGATTAGAGAAACAGGAACTTTGGGTACTATAAAATAAAGTTAGTTCAGTCGGAATATCAGTTTTTTGTCCGTCAGTTTATTGCTATTGTATATTTAAAATACGTTTTTGAGAATGAAGACACTCGTCATCCTCTGTGCGCTCGTAGCTACGTCATTATCTTGCAGTAACGGAAATGGAAAGACTTGTATTCAGGTAAGTCGCTAATTGGTATTTTGTTGAAATAAAAAATATAAAATATAGAATTAAGATGTTGTCAACCGCTTTTTGAATGAGTTCCAGATCACCACGCCCCATTCGGGACCAAATGAAGTTCAAATCATAGTATAGTCTATCTCAAGACCTAGGTTTCCAGCGCGGTATCACGAGCGGTCTTGAGACTATATATGCACCATTTGAATTCATTTAAACCGATGAAAAGCTAGCATCGGAGCCCCAAACAGGCAGTGATTCGGTTCGAGAAAACTGTGTTTGGCAATAGGTTCTAAGCGCATTGTGCCAGCGAAACCGTTCCTGCTCAATATTGTCTGTAGTTCATCTTTTTAAAGAAATAAACTTTGGACGATCTTGCTGGTTATGATATAAAATAACTTATATATCTTATTTTCTTATTCTAGGTCTTCAACAACTGTCCCTTCAAGATTTGGCCCGGCATTCTGGGACCCGGAAATCCCGAAAACGGAGGTAGATGAAACTAAAGTAAATGTGATGACATTATTCGAAATTGAGGATTTGCTCTGGATGCTTACCAGAGCAAGGACGTTTATGTTCAGGACCGTTGGACTGCCGGAAGAATATGGGCTAGAACCAATTGTGATGGAAATATGAACTGTGACACGGGATTCTGCAAGGTTAGTAAGGTCTAAAACAAAGGACTTGTTGTGCAGGGACTGTACTTTTCCAAGGCTGTTTTGGAATTGACAAACTCTAGTTATCCCCCAACCTGAGAGTTACCCGCCAAACCACAGATATCAGTATATCATGTTTATTATTAGCTACATATTTTATCTATATATAAGTTTTAAACAGGCGGGTCGGCCGTGTCCAAATTTCTCAGCTCGGACCGGACCGAACAATCCAAACCTCGGCTGCTCGCGGCCCGGTCCGTGTAATTCCCACCCGTGGTGGAAAATAATAAGAACTGTTGCAGAACTCGGTTCAATGCAGTGGCGCCGGTGGTGTACCTCCAGTATCCTTGGCTGAATTCACTCTAGGAGCTCAAGGAGCCGGTAATCAGGACTTTTACGATGTCTCTATGGTAGATGGATATAATCTGCCAGTCTTTATTGAGCCTCTTCCGGGAACATTTAATTCAAATGGAGGTGAGAACAGGAAAAAATGAAAATATTAAAGCAAGAATTTCACCGGACTCTCCATATTATCAAATATAACAAACTCTTCGGCTGGCCGGGTGGGGCCAAGTAGAGGAGTCGGACATATTTCTGAAACTCTTGAATCTGTTAAAAAAACTATGATGTTAGCTATTATTTGGATACTGAAAAACTCAGTTTCCATTTTAACCTTAGTTAGATCGTATTTCCACATCGAAAGGAATCATATCTTGTGAGAAACGATTATGGTTGAACTATTTTGTATTACAAAGTACTTACAATTTACATTTCCAAACATTTTTGATAATTATATTAAAATCTCTTATGGTTAGTCATCTCGATTCATTCCTTACAGGCCAATACGATTGCAAGCGTGCGGGAGGATGTTTCCAGAACCTTAATGAACCATCCCTTTGTCCTCCGGAACTCCAGGTGAGATCTTAAAACTCTAATATAGAGATAAACAATGGATATCGGAGTATTATATCCACAAAATATCTAAAAGATTTCTAAGAATAAAATAATAATCTATAGTCAACGGATGAATCGTTTGCAGGGGTGTACGGTAGAATTTAGAAGGAGCGCGGAAATCAAGAGGAAATGTACAAGTAACCTTTATAATCGTGCGCTCTCATTATAATAAATAGACCTTTAGCTGCAAGCGATTCGTCCGCCGACTATAGCAAAGAGTATATTTTAGCTCAAAGAAAAGAATGGCGGTGTTGTTGGATGCAAGAGTGCCTGTCTAGCTATGAATACGGATCAATACTGCTGTCGTGGAGCCAATGGTACTCCTGCCACCTGTAATCCAGCTACTTGGCCTAAGAATTATGCAGCCATATTCAAGAAGGCTTGTCCAACAGCTTACAGTTATGCATATGATGACAAAACTAGCACTTTTACTTGTAGAGGAAAGAATTCTATTAGTCCTTCTTATAAAGTACAATTCTGTTAAATAATAATATTTATAATGTATTAATAAATATACAGCACTCATTATCTTAATAGTAATATAATCTATCCACCGATTGAAAGCAGGATAGGAGTATTTTGGGACAACTGTTTCAGTAAATTCCGCTATAAGAACAAAACAAGTATTTTTCAAGTTGGGGTTGCTATTAACAAAAATACATATTCTGGATACTTTTGTAATACAAAAGATCAGAGATCAGAGTGGAGTAGGCCCGTATTCAAAAATCTTCGACGCAGGTCGGTCCTGGTAGGTAGTTAAACTCCAACCCACTACGTTAAACTCAGGGTGTCTCTGGCTTGTTCAGTTGTTCTACATGTATCTAGTGTATTTTGAACATTCAAAGACTACAGTCTTGCCTGACCAATTCCCGCCTTATCACACAAATCAATTGCGACAAAAATACCATATCTGACCATTTTAAAGACATCTTCTTTGGTTTTAACTTTAATTACAAATTCTATTTAAGCGACTATGTGGATAAAACATGTGGATTATTATCAACTAGTTTTAATTGTTGTTTTGAAAAACATAACTAAAATAAGAGAAAGAAAGAGAACTATAACTAATATAGTTGTACGACAACATACATTTGAAAACTCGGATCTTCTATAAAATTCCATTGATATATGTTATTTGGCCGTGTTGTTTGATCCCGTCGTGGTTGATATGCCTACAGTAACCCTATAGATCGCAAGGTTGCTCTCTCAGCTGCCTTCAATGGTGGTGCTGGTACAAAGTTTCGATGACCCCGTAGTAATTTCACTAGTTTATTTAGTATTTTCCAACTTTCCCTACATCTGAGTCCATCAAAGGTTTGGTAGCTATGTGTTTAGCACCCTAAAAGCCAGTATTAACCTACCTACCTTCTACTGCTTTGTTTACTATACCTGTCAACGGGTCAGGCCTGGAACTAAGCTAAGTCAGTTGGCCCGGGCCCACCTTAACAGGTATGATTTATCCCATCATATCCCCTATGTTGCTAGTCTAGCATGTGTTTACGAATCTTTTAAAAAACTCCAGTTGTACTACGGACACATACCTGAACCCATCAAAGATATGATAACTAAGTAGATAGCGTTCTCATTGACTGCGATTGCCTATTTTTTATATTTTCTTTTAATTTAATCAACCTTTTCCATTTATATGTTTTATTGTTATTTTCTACAGAATGTCCCACAAGTGCCGTCGTCTCGAAGGTAAAGTAGCCATTGTTACTGCGGCTACAAAAGGGTAGGTTCCTTAGGACATAAATAACTATGTACAATGATTATGTTTATTACGGTTAGCAAACTTGCATTAGTGTTGAGAGGAACTCAATTATTTTACATGATTGTTGACTTCCTCAAATGATAGGGTAATAAGAATAATAATACTACTGTTAGTATTGGTTTATACATGAATGAATGAATGAAAAGTTTATTTGAATGAATTTTGATAATGTTTTGATAAGAAATAAGAAATGCATACATAAGAAATAAAATATAAATGAGCAAACGTTTGTTTCCATTCATTCAAACATTATCAAAACAAACTGTCATATACTTATTTCTTTCCTTAGAATTGGGCTCGCTATCGCCGAACGTCTAGCCCAGGAAGGAGCAGCCGTAGTCATCAGCAGCAGGAATCAGAAGAATGTGGATGAGTAAGTGAATGGTAGCTTATGAATATGGATATAGGAAAATTGTGGTATACAACTTAAACATCTTACGAATGATTATCTTGCCTGTGATTAAAAAAAAGAAGAAAAGATAGAAATATGTATTATTCAGAACGGTCGCCTCTTTTCACAAGAAGGGACTTAACAAAGTAGAAGGAATTATATGTCATGTTGCTAACAAGGAGCACCAACAGAAAATGGTTGAATTTGTGAGTTTAAAAGAGAGCCAATTGATAAAAAAGAGCATGCAAAATAATATTTTACGAACTCTCTACAAGCTGGAGGTAATAAGTGAATAATTTTTTGCAGACTCTTCAAAAGTTTGGTAAAATCGATATCCTCGTGAATAATCATGGAATCAATCCTGCATTCGGGCATATCCTAGGTAAGCCCATTACTATATATTTTTGGATAAGTAGCTTTTGACGATTTCTAATTTATTTACGTCAATTCTGTTGAAATAAAGGTTCAAAAACAACAACTGGAATATGGCTGCTTATATAGAACTCAAAAGTAGTATGAATAGAACGTATTTCCAGATTAAAAAGCGTAAAATAACTTTGATATTGCAGAAGTCCACGAAGAAGTGTGGGACAAGCTGTTTGAGACAAATGTTAAAGCTGGCTGGCAGCTAACAAAGCTAGTCCATCCCCACATGGTTAAAAATGGGTTAGTTACAATAATATTACGACAAACAAACATACTATCATCTTTAGAGGTGGAAACATCATCTTCAACGCATCGTACGGAGGATATAAGGCACCACCGGTAGGCTTTACAGCATAAACAAGCAAACTGCTTGTTACAAATTGAATATAACATTGTGTTTCCAAATGTTCATCAAAACACTCCGTCAAGCTCTTAGTCAAGATGATATTAATAAAGTGAGAGTTTCCTCAAGGATACAATCTTCCTTTTATGAACTTACGTTTAAAAAAGAAAACAATAACGCCTTTCATCCAGGGTATCGCCGCTTATGGAGTAACAAAAACTGCTCTCATCGGACTCACCAAAGCACTTGCTAAGGAGCTAGCCACTGACAAGATCAGAGTCAACGGAATTGCACCTGGAGTTATCAAAACCAAGATGAGCCAAGTGGTATGTTAATTGCACAGAAATATTTTAAACAGCCTGGAGGAAACACCTAGATAAATTGAAATGGGGTATGCTGGGAACCAAACTCACATAATACAACTAAAGAAAAAAGCTCAACAAGCTAATGGTGAAAGAAAATATGTTTCCATTTCAGCTATGGGATGGTAATGGTGCAGAAGGAGAAGAAGCGGTGGTGGAAAATCAAGAGGTTGGAAAACCCTATTAGATGAGCTATGTAGGAAAGCTAAAATAGATACTAAAAATGCAATTGGCAGTAGAAACTAAACTGAAAAAACTGATCCAGGCTACGTCCTATAAGAGCATAAATTCACCAACTATTTCTAATTCCATTGACAGGTTCAACTTGGTCGCCTCGGAATTCCAGAAGATTGTGCTGGCGCAGTAGCATTCCTCGTATCGGATGATGCCGCCTATATCACGGGAGAATTGATCGTAATAGCTGGCGGCGTGCATGCTCGTCTTTAGATCTGTGAATATGTCAATGTATATAGAATAAACAATTGCATAATTCCTAGAACTCCTATAAAAAAATCAGCATATATTGCGCTCAACGTTAGATTATCCATTTCAGTCCCACTGTGAAATAAGAAAAAAAACATAAAATCAAAAATATTTATTAGACTAGACATTTGTACACAACAAATAACAACGTTAACACAAATTTAAAAACTTATATCACAAAAACATAATGAACTAAGATAATTTAACCTACTTAGCCGATGTTATCTTCTTGAAGGCTCTTCCACTAGCATACTGAAGACCAGATGAAATGGTGGTTGCAGCAGTGATCCAACTAAAAGAGGAATGTTGCCTGCTTCAAACTATGAACAAACCATAATCCAGCTACTGCAAGTTGGCCAGTCTCACCACAGTTGAAGACTGGGCAGGCTAATGCAGTCGCAACAACAGATAATTGCAACAAAGTATTAATCTGAATATATCTAACTTTATGAAAAATAAAGAGCGGAATACCTTGCTCATGACTGTAGGAACAACTTGCATGGACGATACTTCTGGATTAAAAAACCTAGAGCAACATCATATACGAAATTATGCCTGACAAACCTGTTCAAAGAATAAGGAGGCTCCATAGTTAAGTATCTTTTGTAGAATCCACCAGTAATCAAACAAACGTCTCTGAGAATTACAATCGCAGTGAGCGGCACTACAAGTATAAAACATTAGTAAATAAGCAACATTTCAACTTACATGGTAGTAGACCAGAGTAAGTCATTGTGACAAACATTACGCTGACTAATAGCTTGTCGGCTATGGGATCAAGAACGCTTCCTAATAATGACTTCTGCCCGGGAACATTTCTGGCTATGAAGCCATCAAGCTGAAGAGAATGCTATATAAATACAATAGCCTGGCACACAAACCATATCTGTTAATCCAGCGATAACAAATAGTCCAAACGAGTATGTGAATTGGTTCGTAACAACCAAATATCCAACTAATGGAGTTGCTGCAATCCTGAACACAACGAATACAATATCATAATGGTGATTGATTTATTACCTGGCAATACACAATGCGTTCGGTATAGTCGCTATCTTGTACCGACCAGCATCTTGATCAGGCAGCTGGTGACCTCCTGAGTTCCATCGGGTATCCAATAGTGTAGCTACTCTGCAAACAGGTATCACAGAATACAATCCAATGTTACCTATTGGGCTGTAGTGATTGCACTCTATGTCGAGCACATTGGAGATTGTTCAGAGCTCTTAGGTTTAATCGGCCAAGTGCTCTATAACCGAAGAGCATCATCTTCCATCTGAAAGTCTTTCATTGGCGGCATGATAAAAGATAATATAGAAAAAAGTTATAACCGGATTTTTTATAGAAATGAGCTTTTATTACCAATGAAACCGAGTAATCAGTACTTTTATCATCTGCGGTGTGCTTTTTTCGTTCTGCCACACGTATTGGCGGAAACAAAATATTCAAAATTTCGTAAGATTCAGGAAAATAAGAAGAGAAAAAAATTCTGGAGAAGAGCTATATTTAATAGAAGAAGTTCCTCCTCCCACTATGGATGATCAATTTTCTGATGATTTTCTCGATATCGACGAGAGGGAAAATGAGGTTTCACAGAGTGCGACTGGAAAAAACAGTAAGTTTTCTGTAAGATCGCAGCCATTTTCGTTGATCAGGTCTTTTTCCTCACTTTATTTGATTCTTGCAGATCGACATGTGTTAGAAGGTAACACGGATAAGGCTCTTCTGAGCTTCACACAGCGATCACAGAGGTATTTAGTCTTTCAGTGGTGCAATACAAATATATGTTATTGTTTAGAACGGCAACGTCGTCATCTGAGACTGACGAAACTATGAAGCCTCGAAATAACTTCGAGATCTTTTTGAAGTCAGTTGGAATTTATGTAAAGGCCGACGAGTCTTACAAGAAATACTTATATATAGGTTTTTACATGCCTTCATACGATACTAACCTAGGACTGTTTCAGATAGAAATCGGAGTCATCCAACATTGGTATCCGAATTGGAGGTTATATTAAAGAACAAAGAAGTATGTTTTGAACGTATCTAATTTTTTTCATAGATCTTGTTTGCAGAAGTGCAATGATGTAATTGACTGGCTCGCTGCTGTTGCTCGCGACAAGGATTTTCTGCAGCTCTACATTGCGCCGATGAAATCGTCAGGATCTATAGCATTACTTTCCTAATCATCATCATTTTAGTTCGTGTGGTGTGCAGGATACGATAATTCGTGCACTTCTTTTGTGCTCACACACACAAGCGAAAGTGTTCGAAATTTTGATATGCAATATGCAAACACTGGCTAAGAGGTGGGGATAAAAGTTTTATACAAAATCATTTTTGTTATTTCAGTGAATCTGTCGAGTTATCAAAGATGGCGGTTGCATGTGTTGCACAGATTCGCTATCTAGATTCAGTGGCTGATAGTCGATCTTTATTTCAGTCGATATTTGACAGGTAATGATGTAGTATAGTCTATATTCAGATAATGTATTTACAGAGATATAGAAGAATGGTCTGTTGGTCCGAGAGATGCCTTGATAGAAGCTATACCAGAGGTATACACAGCTAATTTCCATTCTAACATTTTTTTAGGTGCTGATAGACCCTCTATCCCAACAAGAAGCTACATCAATTCTTCTGGTATTTGAAATAAATTATTTATCATCCAAGGAGTTTCTTTAGGAATTTGTAGTCAAATCTCACTGTAAGAGTCCTATCACTTTTCGGTCTGCTTGCCTAGCTGCTTTGAAATACATAAAATTCAGTTGTTTTTCGGCAAAGAAGGTTTGTTTTCGTGACCTAAATAAATAATGGAAATATTCCAGGTTAGAGATGTGTTGAGTGCTTCCATAATGGAATTTGACGCTACTCAGGTTCCTGATATTGTCTCCTTGGTTCTACAAACACTGGAATCTGATGAAAAGCCTTCATTGCGGTAATTAAAATAAGGGTAAAAGCAGTATGACTCTTGTTTTCAGGCAGGTTCTCAGTCAGTTGAGTTCCCATCTTGATATAAGCGAGTTACGCTTGGCTCGTGAGAACAGAAAGTAAGACTATAACAAATTTGGTATCTATTGGTTACTTTTCAGAAAAATCCTAATTGATGACGTTGTGCTCGATTTATTTTCGCGTATCTGTCGTCATATTCAAATGGATGGAACGAAAAATTGGAAAGAAGTTGTCTCCTTTTTGAAGTATGTGACCATTTCAGTTGTTACAAACCATCTCTTGTTTTCAGGACCGGCAAAAATAGAACCACAAACATGCGATCGCCTACACCGGAAAATGTTGAAGACGATGAGGATGTGATTTGCGATAAGGTTAGTGATGTAGTAGAGTGAAACCAAACTCTGTAAACCATCCTCGACGAAAGCAATGAGCCTTGCGTATGCGTATTATATCAGTAATGAGAAACCATATTTCTATAGTTGAAGCCAAAAACATATGGAATTTACAGGTATTTGGACTTTTCGATATTCTGCTATCATTTGCGGTGATGTCGATGGATAGCTGTCCTACCAGCATCGTTGACAATATCAAGCATCAACTGCGAGAAGGAAATGAGAAAGTCGAACACTTTATCAACATATGCGACTCTGCTCTGCAGTTCAAAAAGGTATAATTTTATTTGCTTTTTTTTAACAAGAAAGTCATTTTGAAGTTCTGTATACGGCATTGCTCGTCGTTGATCAGTTTGGCTAGACAATGCCTCTGGACTGATAGTGAAGGAATTCGCCGTTTCGGTGGAGTTGTTTATAAACAACTCTTTATATCAGTGGAGAAAATAAGAGAGGTAACTTTGTCCATGTAACGTTCATAAAGTAATATTTTAGACTATTTTGCCGGATATGCTGTGCCATATGGAAAAGGCCGACGGAGAAGCTGAAGCAATTCTCGTTTGTTTCGAAGACTTATTGGAAAGTCAGCCAGCAATTATGTCTGGTGTCATCACTCCTCTATATGTAAGATATATCGTTTTTCTGTAATAATGTGTTGTCTAGAAATGCCTTGATTCTCTGGTACATCTCAATATTCCCAACATCAAACGACTTTTCAAGATTCTCGTGACGTTGCTGAACGACTGTAAGGAAGAGCAAATGAAGGTGATATTTATTGTTTTTTGTTTCTAATTTTTTGTTAAAGGCTGATTTTGAGGAATCAATTCTCAAGTTTACAAATTCTGTAAACGAAAAAGAACAATTATGGGGCATATTGGGCATTTTGATGCAGTTGGAATCATCAATCCAGTTTCGAAGGTTTGCTTTAATATTGTCACTAATATTAGGAATATTACAGTGGTTCCGAAAGAGAACGGATTATCAAGAATAAAATAGAACAATTGGAGAAATGTTGTGAGAAGAGCGTCTGGCTGAAAAGCGTATTCTACGAGCAGCTGTCGCACATCATTCGGAATAGCATTCGGGAAACGAAAAGTCAATATTTGGTTCGTTTGTAAGGCATATTCTTTGTAATCTTTTTTTCAGCTTAATTGGGGCGAAAAGCTCTTGGCTAATTTTAAGAGCGAATTTTTCATCACGCGCCCAGATGGATACGAAACGATGAGGTTTGTATAGTTTGCCTTGTAATCCTTATCATTATGTCAGCGATCTCGAATGTGAAAAGTTCTGTCGCAAGGATGTTCATTTGTGGTTGAGCCCCCCACAACTTAGACTTCCCGAATTGGTTCCACTTTTCGAGCTGTTGAAGGTGCGTCTCATTTGGCTATTCTATTACATCTAGGTTGTTTCAGGAAGTTGCAATCATGAAACAACGTTGGTCAACTGACGATGATACTCAAGAAGCCATGGCTCACCACTGGTCGGAATTTGTTTTTATTTTCGGTAATTTTGTTTTAAAAACTGTTCTCATTTGTTTTTAGAGGCTAACATTGACATGACGGATGTATCCACCGAACATAATCTAGCAGAAGACGTGATGAAAACAAATGCGACGAAGTTATATTATGTGATTGACTGGATTCGTACGGTGAGAGCAGTAAATATTAGACATTTAGTTGGTATCTGCAGATTTTCAATACTTTTTGTGCCAAGAACTCCATTGATGGTGTGGATGGAACTATACTGAGTGATTTGTGGATTAAAAAGTTCGTATTACTTTTGGAATGTCAAAAACAGTTAATCTACATGATAAAGTGTTTGTATATATGTTTATGTAATGTTCTTCAAGAACCTAATTTAGTGTTGAAAAGTTGGATGATCCCGTCATTGTGTGATCAATCAGCGCACGTGTTGATAACGTCGGAAGTTACCAAAGGCGGAAAAAAGAGACCAACAGCACAGAAGCTCACTGGCAAAGGAAAACGAAAAGCAGTTGAAAATGAAGAGGAAAACGAAAATGAAGCAGAAAACAATTTGGTTCGTGTTACTTAAAATACAAATATATGCACTCTTCAGGATGTCGATAGATTGGCCAATTCTGAAATGTGTGAATTTGCAGAAGGAACTGTAGAGAAACGGAAGGCAATCGTCCTGTCAAATCTGCTGAACCATTTGAGGCAAATAAAACTTTCCGCAGTCGTGAGACTGATTTGTGTACGCTTATGTTGCATATTATAATTTTGTTTTCCTTTTATAGCTATTGCCTGGAAAACGACTGGCCACAACTTTCTTGCTGCAAGAAATGTTAAAAATTTTCAAAGTCACGCTCCCCGTTGCTATGCGGACAATGTTACCGTGGCAAAATAAGGTACAGAGTTTCTGTAATACTTGACTGTATACCTTCTGCAGGGTAGGAGTGAAGAGAGCTCGTTTCATGGCGAAGCTTCTTATATTTGGAAGCTGGTGCTGAAGGCCGCCCCGGTTATATGGAATATTTTAAATAATACCGTTGATTATTTTCGAGCCGATCTTAACTGCTCGGATGTGTCCGATAAAGACCCGGAGGTATTTTTTGTTGTTGTGTGTGACTTAATCAAATTATTATTTTTAGCTGATCTCTCAGTTATCGACTTTAATGCTTACCTGTCTGGTTTTATTTACGACTATTCTTTCTTGGTAAGATATTCTTGTTGTCAACGTCATAATACTTTTTTTTAGCAAGGAAGTCTGTATTACCAGTGATATTTCTGAATCAATCAAAAGATCGCGTTTGGCTAAGCGGCGAATTTTGATGGAGAGGTTGGAGCATACGATTATCCAAAATAGAGAAAGCCAGGTAAGAATCAATACTTTTTCGTTTTGAAATATTTGTTTAGGATGAAGCTGCGGTAGATGCAGAATTTACATTCCTCAAATATCTAGTACACAGCGCAGAAGTTGCTCCTACAATCGATGTTGCCGTAGCATTGCTGAAGACTATCGTTTGTTCAATATCATGGACCGATGAGCTTCGTCTGAAAATGGGTATTTGTCCTAATCTGTATAATTTATACGTTTGTTTCAGCACGCCAAGCACTACATTTCTTGAAGAAAGATTGGAAGGATGTAGAAGGACTTCCAGTGAAGCCCGGTTCCTTAAATACTTCAGTGCGATTGATCCTAGAGTAAGCAAATTTGCTTTAAAGCTCATCTTAAATTATTCATGTCTATTTGTAGGCACTTCATTCGCTTGCGCGACGAAAATGAGCGACTTGGAACCATCCAATGGCTTCTTGCAAATAAAGTTGCGGATATGGTCCCAGATGAGGAGCGAAGAAAAAGCAAGATGTCGAGCTATCAAGACTCGCAGCAGGACAAGTTTTTCAGCCAAGCTGACAAGACTGCAGGATTTTTGTGCTTTACGCGGTATGTTTGTGCTTTAATTTAATAATTGCAAATCTTTTAGTAATTCATTTACTGGCATCTACATTGTTTTGTTCACGTCGTTGAACAATACAATTCAAACTCGTCTCTCCAACTCGGACGATCTAAATGCTGGACTTCTATCAGCAAACGAGGTGGGCCTTTCTTTCGATTTGTTGTATTGCTACGTACGTTTTTAGGTACTGAGCGAGTGGACCATGGCAGCAAATAGTTTTTGCTTGCTTGGTCTGATGTTGCGTGTTCGTGAGCTCCGAAACGCCAGGGTTCTCACGATTGCTGCTCGAGAAGCAAAGCGCTTCCTTGCTTTATCCTCAAAGAAGACGTCTTTTATCTATGTCATTGAAGACCCTGCAAGATTCTCATCAGCCACACAAGAGATCAGCACAATCATAAAATCTGTTCAACTCGGAAACAGAACGTTGCAAAACATCAGTGTTTACGCAAAGGTAAATTGTTATTTAGGTTTTCTAAATTTTGCTATTTTAGTCGATGAAATCGACCGTACTTCTAAGAGCTCTTCCGGAGCTTAGAGCATCTAGTGAATTGTGGATGCGTGCCATTCACACTGCAGTGATCAATGTTGGTGGACGAGAAGCTTTTGAAATCGGGCTATTGAAGAGCAGAGATATAGATGTAAGTCTTATTCACAAATACATTGACTAAAGAATATAATATTTCTAATTACTATTATCTTCTCATCTCTAGGGAGAAGAAATCCGCTACAACGAAGATGAAGATGAGATGTCATCAAATGAAGGACTCACAGCTCACGAGGAAGGGGAGATGGTAAGTATAAGGGCCCATCGGCTTTGTTTGGACGTTTGTTGATTATTTACATGCTTTGATATACTTGTATGTGTTGAAACTATGACGCATAGGGTATGTTTTGTTCCTTAATTCCTTCTTGATTTTAGGAGGATGGCGACAATGATGAAGAAGAAACGTCAGCTATCTACTAGCTGTGATCTCAAAAATAATATTTAATTTTCTAGTTTGTTATTGTTAATTGTTTTTATTGATTGATCACGTTTATTTGTAAATACTCATTGAATAAATGTATTTAAGTACACTTATGGCTGAAATTAAAAATTGGTGTCTTGTTTGTGGTCTGGTGCCCCAATCGGGTGGTTTGCGCTCTATCGCAGCTGGTCGTCAAGCATTCTCGTGAGTGCAGTGCTCATGAGCATGTTATTGCTGCAGCAGGAAAAGTATTGAGTGCTCTTTCCTTAGCACCTTTATGCAGAACTATTTTTATGTTAGATATAGGTAAATATATATTTCAACCTAATCACTGGCTCGCTCATTACAGGCATGAATGTCTTAAACAGTCTGCCCTTCGTTGCAACTCTCCGCGCTTATTGGACTCGAATTCATAGTCTATTATTTCAACCATCTTCTCTGGTGGCCGCTGCATTTGTGATCGGCCAGTTTTGTCTTGCCGGTGTTATATCCTTCTCTTTTCCTCTCATGCTCAGGTATATTTCGAAACATACAGCTGAAAATTAATTCGTTTAGGTATTACTTCCTGCCGTCATCAATAGAAAATATTGTTCCGTTGGATTTCGAGTTTTCTCCTTGTTCGGATGATCTTCATGGAGTTTGTTCGTTTCCAACTTCTGCCGTTGACTTAGTAAAGGTTTGTTCATAATTACTATTTCCCTATTCATATTGTTCTATTCACTGTTGATTTTATTTTTAGCTTCCGTTGTTTGACGAGAACGTTTACTACCATCTATCGGTCCGTCTTCAATTTGCTAATGTTGAAACTAATCGCAGATTAGGACTTTTCCAGGTATATCATGTTGCATCGCATTTCATGGCAATTTATTTAGAATCAACTTACCGTATATGACAATGATGGTAAGAAAGTGAAACAATGGCGCAAAAGTTCTTTTTTACGCGAACCTGGTTTTTTCACAAAAGTGGGTAGCTGTCATTCAATCTTTTCCAAATATCCAGTGTTTCAGTTGCTATGGATAGTATTTTTCCCGTTTTACCTGACTGGCTTTTTCCATGATTACAACATTCTGGAGGTTTGGTTGTGATGTTGAGAATTTATATGCCGATCTTTAGATATCATTTGTGGATGATTTTTACTTGTATGATATCAACTCTGTGTCTACGCTCACCTTTTCTTTGCAAGATAAATTTGCTCAGGTATTTTCATATGTTTTAATCCTATTTAATGTTATACGTTTTAAGTTGGATTACGCTTTCTTGATAGTGCATGCAAAGCTTGGTTTCGTGAGACATGTTTTATATTACTGGCCGTTTCTCTCTTTTTTGTTTTTATTCCTGGTCACGTTTGGAGGTATTTCGCTTTAATTAATATTTATTAACTGATTGTTGACTTTTAGTTGTTTCATGTATCATTGTTGCTTACTGGGGTCATCGAGGAATTAATCATTATATGAACCAGGAGAGTAACAGACAAATGGTTGGTATATTTTTCTTAATAATATTTTATCCTTGCTTTATAGGAATCTGAACAAGTTAGGATTGACTACGAGGCTATTAAAAAAGAAGAGAAAGAGAAGAAAGTTAAAGGCCCAACAATCACTTCTAAAGTAAGTTAGTTTCGAATAGAGTGAAGATATCTTCTAGAATGAAGTGTTTTCAAGTTCCTTTCTCACGCATGTGAAGCGCTAGTTAGATGAGACCCTCACTGTGAGACAATCTCTGCTGCTGCGTTCTCAGCTATTGCTTAAATTACTTAAATTGTTTCCAACGTTCTTTCAATTTTTGTTTATAGAGTACCGCAGATGATGAGTTCATCCCCAGCAATGTGGACGAGGTTCCTGAATGTCCTTTTCTTCCCGATATTCCAGGATGGATTTCCCAGAATGTAAATACAAATTCTAGTTCATCATTTCCTAGTCAGTTGTTCAATAAAGAAAGTATTGTTAGATTTAGAAAATAGCTTTATGATAGCTTTAATGTTTTATATTATTGCCTTCTTACCATTTAATATGTACGGGATTATATTTTTGTAACTTGTTTGTAAATTTTGTAAAATTACTATAAATGTTTTATCAGCTATTTTTCTCAAGTGTTTGTCGTGGTCAATTTCCACAAGTATACTTCCTGTGGCTGTCTATATTCAAATAGAATGCTCTGCTAATTTAATCATGTTGTTCCGGGGGTTGTTATTTTAAATTCGTTCATCCATCTGGCTCTATCGTTTCCATTTCACTTTGTACTGTTCATTCTCTAAGGATTTAAAATTCATTTACCCTGTAACACGGTGGCAAAAATTTGCTTCCATCTGCTGCTGCACATTCGGTTCAAAGAATAAGCAGACGCTTACTATTTTATAACACTTATTTATATATAACAATCAAGGTGATGTGAGCTGTATCATAACCAGGGCTACGCGGGTCTAGATCCGGATCCATGTCAAGATCCGCCACCTTTTGAATTTATGCGGATCCACCCAAGAAAAAATTAAAAGATCCGGATCGTTATAACGAAATAAAAGAGATCGGCGCAGTCCCGATGCATACTTGACTGTTATATGAACATATGAAGTCTAATCAGCTGATTCTTATTGTGCCACTACTAGCTGTATCAGTGAAAAAGAGAAATATTTTATAGATGCAAGGTTATTGGAGTGTTCATCTCTTGTCTTTGAGTAAAATGTTAAGCATGCGGCTGAGTTAGTCTATTAGTTTGTATACACCATTTTCTGTTTGTAATCCATTCACATTTGATGATAAGCTTTAGGGATGAACGAAATAAAATAAGTACCCCGTGGTAAATAAATCCGGGATATTTTTAATAATCTATAAGACGTGAAAACTGACTTGCTTTAGTAGCATCAAAAATCTGATGGGATTGGCATGGGCTATCTAGTCGTTTGCAACTTATCAGTATGCTCACAACCGAAGAGGGCATGGCCCCTGCCAACTGCCCGGGATTCTGTGGAAGAGTGCCGCTGGTCAACGGAACAGTCGGATGGTCAAGTTGTGAGGTAGGGTGAACTACATACGAACATAAATGATTAAAACCATGGTATAACTATATCAACTGTATGGAATGGTGAAGCAGTCAGAAATGCAGTGCCGACTTCCAGTTATTCTGAATATATAGCTTGGTGAACCCGGGCCAAATTGAAAACTTTTGATCTGTCGATTCCGACTGCTGCATACATGAAGAACCTAGCAGTAATATTTGCTGCTATTTTGAACAAAATGCTTACTTCTTCAAGCTCCTTCTATCTATATAAGGGTCTAATGAGCAATATTGTAGGCTTGTCCATGGGGTAGCCGTTCCAACGGTGCTCAATGTGTCGACTGTGATACGCCAATCTCGCTCTATGATTGGTTGTATCTGCTCTTCATGGCATTGCTACCTCTAATGACACATTGCTTTGCTGTGCATAGTTTTAGTGCACAGAACACGTAAGTATAATCTAACATCTAGTTCACACATACGATCGATGAATCTTATAAGTTCACAAACATAATAAAGCTTCCAAGTTCGGGAAGGGTGTCGCCCTTATTATTGGATTGCAAATATCCTCCCGGCATTGAATCCTACTCAGTTTATTCCTGATGAATAGAGTGAACAAATTGTTATGTATTATTTATCCAAGGTGGAGTAAACCACTCCATCATATATACAACTAAAATATTTCCTACTAAACAAATGAACAAACCGGGAGCTTCATCGTAATCTTTAACTTGAATACTATATAGTGAATATAGTAGAGGATATAGTAGAAGGGCCCGCCCGGCCGGCCCTCCTAACAGAATTTCTCGGCCCGTGTCGGCCCTACTGCGCCCCATTATTGCGAACTACCCTGATTTCATATAATATATTCTTACAAATGCTAGCTTTCACATTTACAAATGAAACTGTAACATCTGAATTATAACTGACGTTCTAGTGTCATAAATTAGAGACCCCATTTGAACAAATTGTGAAAATTTTGGAAAATTTTGAGCATTATTTTTTGATTGGTGTCGAAAGTGAGGGCCGGCCACGGGTCGGCCCTCACCGTTTGCAAACCTGTAGTAGGGGGAATATAGGAGTGAATTGTTTATTAATAAAATCCTCCTCTTTTAATGTGTTGGATAACAAATTACATGAAATCACAGAATACAACCGGTCCATTCTGAGAAGGGAGCCGGTGTAGTATGGGGCAAAGAGTTCTCCAACATTTTATGGGACTGATTGTTAAGAAGATCTTAGAAAACTTAGATGTTTTGAATGCACATTTTCAGCTCACGGGGCCATCTAATCGCAGAATACATATGTTGTTTTTTGGAGTGTTTGGTAGCAGGTGTAGCCTCTATTCTTCTTATTCCACCACGTTGGTCCTTTCAACTACTAGGATGCTCAAAATCCCGTCTGAGAGAATGGTAAGTCAATATTAATTATAAACCTCTCATAACTTAAAATATCAAAATGTAAATACTGTGTAAACTAAACTATGTTAATAAAGCAAGAGCGGGACTAAAAGGCCAAATTACAAATATTGTTAAAAAAACAAAGATATAGTTTGTGCTTAACGGGAAGCAGTTTAGTAATAGTAGCGATGTTGTATAAAATTAAAAGTTTATTATATTTAAATAAAAGTAACTAATTTAAAATAAAAGAAATAATACGGAGCTACCGGCCTCTGTTGATATCTATAAGTTATATAAAGTGTTTTAGGTATCCCGCATTTGTGAATCCAGTATTACATCATGTGAGGACAATGCGATGTTCTTATGAGATAGTGTTTCCACTGTAAGTTAAATTAAAAACAAATAAATAGTTAACAACGGCCTTTCTATGATCAACAAAAGTAAAACTAGTTCTCAGATATTTAGTCCTTTAAATCCCTGTTCATTATTATCTTGTGCTCGTTTTCATATATTTGACTTTTCATATACAATGCAGGATTTCGATTCTGTTTGGGTTGTTTTTCCAAACAAGTTTTCTTAACATTGTTGGAATGAGGTATTATACTTTAACCAGTCACCAAGACGACAACTTTTCCCGTTTACTTGGCCTATAACAATCCCAAATAACGGAAATCTTCAGGAAGCTTAGTTCAACTCAATATCAGCTGAATCAAATTTAGAATATAAGTTATAATTACAGCTACACTCTACCCTTCGTATTCTTCCTGGTGTTGTTGGTATCGGTTCTTCTCTTCCGGTCGCTTCTTTATATTTTTGTTATAAAAAGGCGCCGAGACGGCAAACCCTTCTACTACGCGCTAAACAGTCTGCCTAAGATTGTATTAGCTCATGCGGCACTCGTAAGTTATCAATAATCAATGAAACTGTAATTTGTAGCCTAAACTATACTATTTAAATAAACTTATAAACTGTGGAAGCGATATCTGGGCTAATAATTAACAGGTCTCGGACATTACATAAATCTCACATAAATGAGAGAGTTTTTTGGTTTTCCGGGCAGACTTCCTTTCCCGAGTTAGTGATTACAGAACATAAAGTTGAGTAGCCCTATTAATAACTTCGATCTACAGTCTTAACAGAGTAATATCCGCGTTCTTGCGGTGTTATTAAGTTTGAACAGACCAGCTGCGGTACCAACAATAAGACAACAACTTTTTTTGGCTCGAGCCATACCGGGATATTTATTGTCAGAACTACTGACTTTAGCTGGAAATCCATGAAATATGAAACAATATGCAAGGCTATTTATAAACCACGAAAGTGACTTGAACCATATAATAAATGCAAGTACAGTTAAACTGTAACTTTAGTACAGGAGGCCTCGAATACGCAGAGTGGCAAGATTTCCTAGATTTAGATATACTTTTACTGATGCCTGAGCTAACTGTATATGCAATATATATTTCGCGAGTTATAAGTTTAACTATATAAATATCCACTTTTTGCAGTATGACTCTAATATATTAATTACAGGGTGGCATCATCTACTACCTTTATCCGTATCTGACCATCTTATGGTGTCTATGCTCCAACGCCATATTTCTCTCCAAAGAGGGAAAAACCACATTCCGAATGCTATTAAGTAAGTTCATACAGAGTTTGCAATAAAGGTTATTACAATAAAATTATATAAAAAGTTTTAACGGGATGCCCGGGCCGGGCCGGGCCGACGACAATTTTATCGAGCGGGTCCGGACGGGGCCGACAATTATATTCAGAATTCTCAATTTGTTTCGAAAAAATCTCATTGAGTTCTACATCTACAATAAATATAAGTTCTTTAGGAACAATATTCTTTTCTCCCCGTTATATAATTCTACTAACAATAAACATGGCTCTTTTCTCATATGCTATTATAGCAATTCTATCTCCGAGGTAGGTGAGCGGTTTGGTAAGAGTTGTTTCCACAGCTGGGAATGAAAGACCGGCCCTTCATTCCCGGCCCTGGTTGTTTCTAAGGGACCGATAAATCTGGTAAGGGCTCTAATTAGTTTACCTTCTAATATTAGGGTTGATCCAGTCCGGTAATACAGCAACTAATGCTCTACTAACTGACTGAAAAATATACAAAAGTCCTTAAAATATTACGGATGTTACATAGTTCCTATTAAGACATAGACGCAGCGTTATGTAAATATATAGTCTATCTCAAGACCTAGGTTTACAGCGCGGTATCATGAGCGGTGCGTAGTGTTATAAAAAGTGAATGTAAAATCGGTCGACGTGTTGCGTTTTCTCCAAAACTACATTAATTTTTTATAACACGGCGCTCCTCTGGTGACACCGCGCTTGAAACCTAGGCCTTAGGATGAACTATAGTTAGATGCGAAGTGCAGGATCGAGGCTAAACTGCAGATGTGAATGTAAATTCCATTCATTGTAAAACAGATCTGTTTTCGAACGAAAGAAGAGGACCATCAAGTTTTGCCTTAAAGTTTGTAAGGCTTCTAACCGTTAGACAACTAAATCATTCTAGTATCTATGAACTACAGATTCCATTTATTAATCTATTCTTTTTATTCTAGGGGTACTCCATTCAGTGCATTTGCTTTTCTGCTTGTACCCATTCCACCGATCTTCTATCTTCTAACTGTCGGTCTCAGTCATCCATCTAAAGTACACCAAACATACTGAAACAAGCAAAGTAGTAAGGATCATATAAGGAAGCTGCTGTTAAACAAAGTCTATATCTTACAATTATTAGTGAAGGTAACTTATTTTATAAAACTTAATATAATAAGTTACTTTATAACACATTTTAAGACTATACAATGTGTTATGAACGGTAATTCTCTTATATATATAGCTCTTATTTCTTCTTAAACTTGGTTTTGTACTCGGTTCCCGAATTTAGTTGGTAACGCGGCATTCCTAAGTCAAGTGAAATGACTTTTTTTGACAAGGTTCAATAAATTGTATCAGATAGGAATAGGTACTTGCTAACGGCTCATCTTTCTATGAAAACTCTATAAAATACTTTGCATTTGTTGCCGACTGAAGCATTCATCTATTGTGCTTTGTATGAATTAGGCAGTTTCTATTACTTTTACAATGCTTATCTTGGTAATCATATTAAACTTTTAGAGTCTTCACAATACAAATCATATATGTTTTATTTTGTATTCATATAGATTATTATATATTTAAATTTATTATAAGTGCTCAATATCCGAGATGCCATTACTTACCACACAATATAAGTCATTGTTTTTTATATTTTATTTGTAAAGTTCGTTTTAATACCTCGACTAGTGGCGTAGTATGATAGCAACAGCGGTGCATTAAAATGTTAAAGGAGTTCGCAAAAATGAGACCAGACCACATTTAAATTTAACACCGCTGTTACACTTTCTTACCGCACCATCTGTTTAAGGTTTATTCGGACAATAGCTTTGTATTTTACGCGACGCCTGTAATTTAGCTTATTTTGTCGTTTATCTCATATTACTAGGCGGGTGGTTCGTCTGATTATCTTGAAATTTATAGATTTATATTTAAACTGTGATATTTAAGAATATCAATAAATATATTGTTATACTGTATTGTATTTTATAAGTGGAACTATAATTTAGTAAGAAAGGATCACTAGATTTAAGAAATACAAGACAGTATTTTCCTCTCGATTGATAATCGGACAACACTTTCAAACAGACGCCGCACGTTTCCGAACCACCAAATCGAATGGGGACGGAAATTTTACGGTACACAAAATTTCGACGATAAACTGTGCCTGGTTGGTCCGAGAGTACCTTGTACTCCAGGGCTGGGAAAAGACCGACCGGCCCGCCCGTTTCTCAAAGTTTTGGCCCCGGCCCTGGAAATTCCTTATCTCGATCCCTTGATGATGAAGAGTTGATATTACCTATATCAGTACTAACTTTATAAAAACGAAAACAAATTACTAGAGAAAGCAAACATATAGGGGTTCCAGTATACATTGTGGTTTACTTTATTGAAACTGCTTTACTATAGACAGGTACTTGGAGAATTGTTTGAGTTACTCATACAGATTAGGGTGCTTGAATGAGAAAGTGCGGTGCCAGTATTAGACCTTTGAAAATCAAACACGGTAATATAATGAATGCACATACAGTCTATTTATCGGCGGTGTTCGTTAAACAGTCTAACTAAGATTAGAATTAGGTTTAGACATTTGAAATACATATAATTTCAATTACTATGTAGTTTTACTTTAAATAATACAATAACTAATCTTTTATCTATAAGTAGGTAGTGAGTTCACAGTGGCTTCTAACTTTATATTAATTTTGCATATGTTGTTACTTTTATCTATTATTGTCCAAATAAACAAACGATGCTTAACGGAATATAGTCGACGGACGGATGTCATGCTATTAAAGGACTTCGAAACCTCGTAGTCACAAATTCTGTCACAGTAAATTGCACGTTCCGGCCGTCGACTATACATCCATTTCATATAAATATCCTCAAGATTCAGCTGATTAATTGTATCTCTGTATGAAAGTGTGATTCATTTGTTCTATGTAATTAATTGCTGCTATATGTTTCGTCTTTACAACTCTTTCATCTCTTAACACCGCCTAATGACTTTTACACAAATTACACCTCACAGGATCATACCTGGGTGGTCTAGTAAAGAGCTCGGAAATGCCTGTTGGTATCCGAAAATTACGGGCTCTGCCCGTGGACTGTCGTCTTCCCAGAATTGATTCAGTATCTTTTGCTTTGAATGGGTTGCCCGGCCTGAACCTGAATTTTGGAAAAGTTATGGGGATAACCACAAATATTTGATGACAGACGAAGGTGATCTTGATTACTAAATCTTGCTAGTACTATAAAAGTATTTTACTTTCTGTAGCTCTAGTATCACACATAATTGGTAGATTTTTCGATGCATCTTCTGAGCAGAGACAGCTCCTTTCTAACATTCAGTTTTCGGGTGCACGAAACATGGGATAAATAAGCTGCTAGTTTTCCAAACTTTCTGCAGCTACGGGGAGTCCAACCCACGGCTTCAGATCCGCACAGATTCAGAGACCGCTGCTCTAAACTCTAAGCTAACGCAACCTCTAGTAGTTACATTCCACAAATCTTAGAGAGTTGTATTCCGTTTCTCACTGATACTCTAGAATCGCTCCAGCAACTGGTTAGATCCGAGAATCCCTTGTCATATCAGTTAGACTTTAGCTGCTAGTTATTATTCTTGTTATTATTCTTGTTTTGAGCAACTGTCTTCGACACAACTTACTGTTGCGTAATCTCACTTCACTGCTGGAGCGCTGCTTCTTTTTGTTAGCTATTAATAAGCCTAAAATATGCGACATATGAGCCGGTGTTCCACTTTTTCCGCCCGCAGCTGTTCGTTTCTTCTGTTACTTTTTCCCAACTGCGGTCTTTTTATGAGGCCGCGCGGTCACCAGATGCGCGTTGCTCAGTCATATCAATTACAGTATTCAGCCAACTCGCAGCAAACTCGCCGAATAACTGCCACAGCTTTCTATAATTATGTTTATATCCTTCGATAACGTTGTATTAGTTCTATTTAAGCTGACTGCAGGTTTTCTGAAACGATTCTGACCAAGAGTTGGATCCCGATGCTTCAGGGTTCCTGCATGTTCATAGATTTTGAGTAATCCGATAACCGTATAAATTGGAAATTTTGTAAACCAAACCTGAGAACCATTATACTGCTAGGAATTTGGTCAAGGAAGAAAACTTCTTCGTTTGTTCAAATGCAAAATTTTCACCCCAAGCTTAACTCTTTCTCGTTGAAGTGATCTTCCAGTCGGTATTTATTAGTCATCTCTGATTTTACGTCTTAAATTCGAACATATGTGCTGCTGGCGAATTTTTCTACGTTTTTATGTTCTGTTTAACAACGTTAACCACATGTAAAATCTGCATTGAACTAAGGCCAGCGATTAAAATATAGTCGACGAACGAGGCTTAGCAAGGTTAGACCGTCGGGAAATTCCAGCTGCAAACTCATTAATCCAGATCAAAATTATTTTTAGATTTCCAATTTTTCCATTTTGAGTTAGTTTTAACCTACAGAACACTTGTCCGCAAACTATGGTTCTTGAGAAGGAGATTCTCTTTCGATAACTATATAGTCGGCCACCAGGACGCTATAAAAGTTGGTCTGGCCTACCATTTTGAAACTTCTAGTGGCCGTAGTATAGAAATGCAGTTTTTGCAGCAAAAACCCAGTTATTAGCCTACCCGGGCAACAATTCTCAACTGCTCGAGCAGCCAAAAACTGCCCGGGCACCCATCCGGGCGTTTCTATACTACGACCATAGGTTCTCCCGAAGAGAAATTGGCAACAACCTGGATCAAGTTGGTTTTTAGTAGAATATTCAAATTATCTTCCAAGATATTTCAAGTTTTTGACTTTATCAATAAAAAATAGCAGTATTGAACAATCGATGTTAGTTGCTGCAAACATGTATCGATATGGTTCTATGTAAGTATGTTATTCATTTAAATTCATGTTATATTCTTTTATTTTATATAACATCTCAGACAATTCGTTACCGCGGTTCCTATCCAGGCGGCCCTAAAATAAGCGACTATAACATATTGTATCCATCTATTCTAACCCTTTAACCTTATTTATAATATTTGCTAACTTTAACCGTCTTCATATGTTATATTATTTGTCTTCTCGACATTTATTGGCCCTAAATGTATCATCTTAACATTTAAATACCTTATGAGTCAGATATGGTCACTTTATACATAGAAGAAATAAACAACAAATATTTTTACTTTAAACTAAAACAATTTGTAGTAGTTCACTTAGCAGAGCTGGTTATCCAGCCGGCCCGGCCCGGACTGACTTCCAAAATTTCAGGCCGGGCAGGTAATCAGCTCTTTGACTTAGTGTTCAGTAGTAATTTATTTCACTTTCGTAATTTTATCAAATCTTCAAGAAAAACAGTTCTTAGTTAGTTAAAATTTTGACTGCCTTTGGAGTAACACATAATTCATTCAAATTTGTGCTCGGCATTTTAGCACTTTGGAACATGAATCTACAGTAACCCGCTAAAAGTTGTGGTTCTAAGTTAAAAGAACTTTTTACCTTAAAATATTAAAACTGCTGAAGCTGATTTGGACTTGTTGGGTTATCCATTAAAGAGCAAAGTTCGAATAAGTGTTTGAGTTTTCTTTGGAACAGCAGTGGCAGAAATACGATCCAATCCAGCAGTTGAGCTGGCCGTTCTTTTTGTTACTAATGTTATAATCAATTATAGATAGAAGAATGGTTCATTTATTTTGTTGGAGTGATATAATCCTGTTATTTTTACAGAACGCTGTTACCTGCAATTTTTGTGTAGTTTATAAACCTAGATCTAAGACTGATTACAAGGGTTTCCAAGTACTTTATCCAGAAAAAGGGTAGCTCTATGCACCTCTTAGGTAATGGGTAGCTTTACAAACTTCCTTATCATTGCTAATCAATAACTGGGAACTTCTTTGGTTAGTTCATTTTGTACACATGCTTATACAACACTCTTACTAGAAAATACGGACCATATGCCCCTTAAAGGCTTGGTGAATCCCTTCCTGGCCCTATCCAGGTAGTGAATTCTCCGCTTTGGTGTATCTGAGTGCCTATTGGCAGTGGTTTTTCGTTATCAGTGTTAACCCTTTGGTAATAGCTGTTATCATTTTCTTGTTGTCCCTCTGTTGTATGGGTCATTCACATTTCTAAGAACTTTTATCTAGAATGATTATCGATTGATTTATACTTCGGGCCAGTCCTGGCCAGCAAAGTCAGTAGTCAAGTTTTTATTTCATTATTTTTTATGAAACACCGAAGCCATCATAGGTTTCCAATCAATATGTGTTTGTATTTATTAAGAGCCTCAATCTTACAATCGAAGTTACCTATCGTTTTGACTTAACCGAACGATACACATCCCAATCCTTTAAAAACAGTAGTAAATATGGGAAATCTCTATAAATCTGTTTTCGAACGGCAGTTCCTTGAAACATATATGTATTTAATAACAAGACTATTCTTATAAATTCTTGCCTCATATATATATTCTTCAATCTACATGTATAATATACTTCTTCTTATTTAATATTTTCGCTCTATTCTTTGTTGTTTCGCATAGGTAATCAGGTGTGCCAAGACGCATAAGTTGCAAGTTAGAAACATATTTTGGAAACTACATTTATTGAAATAGCTCTAAACAATATAATCTTTGTATTCATATTAGAAAAGTTGTTAATATTTTTATAGTGATCAGTCTGCATTCAAAATGTAAGAACAATACTAATAGATGGGTTTCCTTTGCCTGATATATAGTCCATCTCAAGACCAAGAGCTGCTACAAAAAAATGAACGATTTTGCCAAGAAAAGACTCCCAATCAACCGAGTTTCGATGCATTTCTGTATAAAACTGCTTCAACCAAGTAAACTGCTTCCGAAAATATATGCAAAATTTCATTAAAATTCGCAAGTAACACTCCATTATTCCTTTTGAACCAGACTATACCAATGAATATATAATACTTCTTATTTCTTACCCGATATCAATTTATTTGACAAAAGTTTCTTTTCTCAAATTGACAGGCTTTTCTATTATTTAGTGTTCTGTTGAGCGCGCGCCATTTTTTGTTGCATTTAGTCTTATCAAAGGACTTTATGGTCAGTTTATGTACTGTATTCATGAGCATTTTAATACACAGAAAAAGAATGATGGATGTTCGAATAAATAGAAGTTCTAGTTTATTTAGTCTTCTTAAATTAGCTAGCAGCGAAACATTCATATACAGTATCACCGATCCAGAGTGTTGTGAGTTGCAGCTAACTTTTGGCTCAACTATAGGGCCAAGCCTTCATAACACCTCAGCTAAAAATAGAATCCTAGCTCAGGTAACTTATTCATATTAAGCATCCTGCCCAGGATATAGTCAGTGGAGTAATCGCTTGCAAGAGGTTACGGTACAAACTGCCAATATTTTAGAGCTTATTAGACTATTTAGAGCAAATTTTGAGCAAATATATGATATATTTTTAATTTGTTAGACCTTTAACGATTAGGCCGACCATAACTTCTATTTTGATAAGCACAAGCGTTGTTCCTTAGTCAACCCGTTCTGTTTCTTTTCAACTATTCCAATACTTTGTTTTCATCTTGGTCATTTCAATACCTTATAAGCAGTCTATAAACTCTACAAAGTTTTATTTTAGGTAAAAATGCGCCTCAAACTTCTTTTAGCGTTATTGTTACATATAGCAACGGCACAGATTAAATTGTTCGATTTTGGACAGCATGTTGGAGATCAGGTAAACTATTGAAATAGGGGGGTAGAGCTAGGCTACCAAATGTATAGATTTAAGTCGGATCTATGTTTTTACAAGCTTCTGAGACATTTTCGAACCGAGTAGAATTGAATCCGATTTTATTGAGAGGACTCAGAGTTAGGTTAACATATCTTGAGCATAGCTGTCTAGGCTGAATAAGAATATCCGAGGTACACCGACTGTGTATCTCTTTTATTAGTTATATAAATATTAATAGTAATAAAATACTTTAATTATAAATACAATTTAAACTTTAATAGGGATCCGTATAAAGTACAATATTTCTATTTACCCAAAACTTTGAAAAAGTGACGTTGAAACTTGCCTGTACTAGCTAACTCAACATAACACAGCTAATAGTCGTTGTCGAAAAAAAATTAACATTAAAGTACGATTTTATAATGTTCCTTCCTTCCTCCTTATTCCGTGCACCTTTAACTCTTTTGTGTAGTTTAATATTCTATAGAAAGTGCTAAGCACTCTCTATAGAAAAAATAGACATTCAACTGATAAAGTAATTCATTGCAAAAGATAAAATTAATTGTCTGCATAGAAAATAGGGTGTTTAAGAAGATTATATTTCTATATGGGAGGTCAAATATATAAAAAGAGGAAATACTGAATGTAATTTATAATCGCACGTATCGAATAACGTTAAAGGTTTATGGGAAAACGGAAATATTAATAAAAATCGGTAATGATTGGGATTTTTGCATAGTCTCTCATTAAAATCCATAAATCTGCAAAAAGTGTGTGAGCAGAAAGCTGTAGACTAAAGGTTTATGCAAGCAGAGTATGGCAAGACTTCACGAAATGTACGAACCTGTGGTGGTATTCACCAATATTCCTGTCACGGGAACGGGGACGAAAAGCCTTCCCGCCGGGAATATGCGTTCACTTTCCCGTGTGGGAACGTTGGTGAATACAGCCACTGGTGGGGATAGGCGACTCAAACTCAGGAAGTAGTTTTTGGTTATCCTAGAGCCTATAGTAATCTTTGCCATTTAAAACCCGTTTTTCCAGGTATTCGCCTATTCTGCAGACCAGAAAGCCGTAGTTTTGCCAATTCCTTTGGTGTTTTTGGAGAATTCTCATAGCGATCTGTACATCTCTTCTAATGGAATCGTAGGTTTCGGAGAAATGTTGCCAGGTAAGATGGTTTTATTATATTTATTACATTGATCGCTTTACTTACTTTATTATATATTTATTTAAATAAGTGTTTATTGATTATTCTAGATATGATTACACCTCTACAACGTATGAACAGAAGCACTATCGCTGCATACTACGCACCGTTCGAAACAGCTACAGTATACTATAGGTACGGTTTATTCTAAAAACAGTGTATTTTGTAGGGTTAAACAAATTAGAAAAGATATAAAACTAATAATTTAATTAATTTGAATTGAATAAAGATTTATTTAAATTATGGTAGGAAAATATAAGAATAGTACTTCTGAGTAACAGGGTTATTCTACTGTTGCACACAATAAATGTCTAACATCTAAGAATTTGAACTTGCAGAGCTACCTCATCAGATCAGACGCTGCTAAACCAGTTATCCGACAAGATTCATACTTCTTTCGCGGATTCGGCCGAATTTCATTCACTAGAAGCCGTGGTAGTTACTTGGGATGGAGTGCAGAATAAGGAAATGGACGGGATGGCCAGATTTCAGGTAAATACTTGGGCACCTTCTCTATTTACCGTAACTGAGGCCCTTTTGTATATCAACCATAAATGGGAATATCTCGTGAATTCACCTTACTCTTTTTCCGAGTCTAAGTCCAAAAGCGGACTTTTGGAAACTTGAAATCGGCCTAGACCGTTTCAAAAAGGTTAAAACCATGCGTCAGTTCATTTTCACTTCTGGCTATGCGGTACTTCTGCGTATAGCGGAGTCCGACTAAGAAAATGAAAGAAAAGGAAAAGAATCTCTTAAATCATTTCGGATATAGTCGCTATTAGCATGAATTATTTAAAACAGCATTGTATAGAATAGAATAGAATAGAATATTTACTGTTCGAACACTAGATCATTTTTATTTAACAATATATTTATCATCATTTTTATTTAACAATATATTTATCTTATTTCAGTTGTGTATTACTACTGACGGTATTTCTTCTTATGTCTTTCTTATATATCACAGTCTTCCTTGGTCTGCTTCTAACGGAATCTATGCGCAGAGTGGATTCTCAGGACCACAAGGAGCACACCAGAATGTGAACAGTGGAACCCCAGATGTCAAGGAAATAACTGGGTAAGAACTATCCTTTTTGAAAGGAGTTTCAATACTTATTCAAGTTGTTACTTAATTTTGAAAACCAAGTTCTTTTATTTCTTTTCTTTAGGAAGAAATACTTTTTTTTAAAGTCACACATATTTGCTCTAAATATCCGCGAATTTCCGATGGTATTTAAATAAACTATAATTTATAAAAAGATTTATAAGCATCATAAAAGTTGTTCTTGTTGTAGACTTTCCAACACAGATGACGGAGGTGTCTTCGTGTTCCGAGTATCCGGTTCGGCTTTTGAAGATCCTAAAGAGTCCGAAGACTCATATGAATACTCGGATTACAACCAAGACTACGATGGTGATGCAAGAAAACCACCACGTAAGTTAATTATATAGTTAGTCAAATAAGATGAAATGTTGTCAAGTAATAGCTTAGTACATTGAAGTAATTATTATTACAAATATCCTTGGAATAAATAAAGTGTTTCCTAGCAGACGGAATACGAAGTTTATTAACTGTGAAGATCAGATAAACGGGGGTCTTGGCCATTCTGTATTGCCCCATTAAAACATAATACGTAAGTATAGTCTGTATCAATAGCTCTGCTTTCGAATACAGGAAGTGTTAGATTAAAATGAATGTAATTTTGAAAAGGGCTCTCAATCCGCCGATTTTCATTCACTTATTTTACACCGCAGCTCCCCAGGGAACTGCGCCAGATACATAGCTCTTGATACAGACTATACTATAATTAGTTAGAGTACATGCATTATTACAATTAAGTACTTAACATAGAATCTGTTTTAGCATCTGATTGCCCTGAAGATCCCTACAAGGACAATTGTCCCGAAGGATGTAATGTGTTGACTGATGACAGAGAATGTTCTCGTTGTGTTTGTCCAAGTAAGTTGCTCTAACAGAAAATAGCACAAGTTAACTGAGAAGTTGAATCCAAATTAAAAATGTTTCGAGTATGCAAAGCCTAGGAAAAGGCAGGCCGGCCCGTTTATCAAATTTTCGGCACCGGCCCGGTCGGCCTGTGAAATTCACAGCCCTGGAGTATGCATCTTTTTTGGGCCGATTATAGAAAAAAACAAGATTTATTGAGGTTAAGTTAAGTAGAACACGAACAACTCCAATCCTCACTTTGATATTTGTTATTGACCTCCAAATTTTTTATTAAAAGATTATTGTTTTTTCTAAATATAAGAATTAAACTAATAATAAACTTACAGATGCTGAGAGAGAAGAAGACGAGGAAATTGAGGTTCCTAAGGCTCAGGTTGCAGTTCCAGCACAGCCCCTGCCTGAACAGGAAAAACCACAACAAATAGTTGAAATACCACCAAGCCAACCACAGCAACACGGTGAATTAGATGCAAACTTAAAGCTACAATCGCGTGAAAACTTCTATTTTCGACTAAAGCTAAATCTAGCTGACAATGAGCTGAAAAACCGGTAAAAAGATGTTTTTTCGAAAAAGTTATTCGTCGCTATTCATTAGTAATTAATTCCTCCGATTTACAGATAAAAACTATTTTTCATAAAATGTTAAAAATGATGAGATACGCAGCATAAAAGACCTTATTACTTTTGAATCTGTCTATAGACATCTATATCCATTAGTAGTTTATTTTGATCTGCAGGCCACCATGACTCGACGCATCATCATCACCGAGTGGATCACGTTGAGCAGCCCGAACCAGTAAATCCACATCAGTCACATAGAAGAGTAGAACATGTGGAACAGAATGGTTAGTTAAGCGAAAGCAAAACAGAGACCATAGGCTCGCTATCAGAAACAAACTCGATAACGTTAGTCCAAATGAGGTTGGAAATGGATGGACAAGTTGGGCCCGATCCGGGCTGCCCTCGGCTCTTTTAAAAAACATAAACACCCACTTTTATAGTCTCTTGCAAGTGATAGGTTTCAATCGCAGTTACCCTAGGGGAAGGGTGGAAACCTAGGTACTGTAACAGACGATACCGGAACAATGCAGTTATGTACCAATACTCATTATTATTATTATGAATTAGGTAGAGTTGATTCGGCTCAGTTCATAGTGAAGAATAAAGAAACAAAAAAAGAAACAAAAAAGAAACAAAAGAGTTACTTAACAATAAACTATAAAGTTTTCATATTTTAGCAACTCTTTCAATAGTTTTGACATTCCAGAGCCTAGTCAAGAACAGTCCTCTTGCGCCATGGCCGGTGAAACCGCGTGTCATGCTTACGGAACTTGCAAGTAAGTGTATAAATGAGTATTTTAATAATATTGACAAAAAGCATCAAAACTAAGACCAAAAACTAATTTTATGTTATTGCGAGTTATGGTTTTTGTGCCTGATACCAGTGTTAAACAGGTTCGATTTGTACGGGTGGTATTGGTCTTATGATCCGCACTTTCAACATTAGAGGATCATGCTAACAACCCATATTCGCATAAACAAACTAATAAGTTAACGGCATTTTATTTTTCAAACCTTTAGGGACCATGAGAATGGATATTGTTGTAATTGCAATGCTGGATACTCTGGTAATGGAAAAGAGTGTCTAAAGAAAGGTAGCTTATAATGCAATAATTACATGTCTTTTTGCCTTTCTTATGGGAATCTCGAAAAAGTTTACAGTCTAAAATGGTTAAATTTTTCATGGATACTTGCTGGGACAACATATTTTCTAACAATAAGCTCTTCACCCAACCGGCAGAAAAATTTGAATTCGGTTAATTTCCAGAACCGTTTGACTATACAATTGTAAGTTGTCATAACTTTTCTCTTTTAAGGTGATCCAGTTCGTCTTTCTGGAATCTTTGAAGGAGCTATAAACGGTAAAAGAATAGAAAAGACTGATGTGCATGGATTCATAACCGCCACCGATGGAAACACTTTCACTGCTATTTCCAAGGTAATCATACTTTTTTATTGAAATATTAATTTTCGTTTTTGTGGATTAAATGACGTTTCAATTTAATAATCAATTAAAATTTCTTCGTTAGCCAACTTATTTTTGTTATTTAGATCCCCGCTGATCTTGGATCATCGTTCCTTCTTCTTAACTCTATTGCTTCTGTTATGGGATTCTTATTCGCTGAGGTAGGTAACTATAATTATGCACTTTTTCAAATGTCGACAATAATCATCAAGTATTTGAATCTTCCGGAATGATATGATGCTATAAAGCAAAGAGGCCATGTTATCTTCGCATTATAATAAAAAGTTGCCTATTTTACAAACTCAGAAGGGGAACAAAGTTTCGAAATGAACTTTGGATGGCCTTCTTACTTTCGAAGTCTACTATATAATCGGTTAATTTGCCAAATACTGTACTTCCATTTCATTATAGTTCGATAACAGGTCTTACATTGGAATGTATTGTAAAATATAGTCAACGCCAAGAGTAATGATGAAGTGTAGAGAATTAAACGCTCGTCTTAGCTCCTTTTGCGAGCACCGCGTCAGCATCTCGCGGCTACTCTCCGTTTAATTTTGTACTTTGAAAGTACGCGCGTGCAATTTGCCTGCAGGTACCGTATTAAGTATACTAAAATACGCAAGTGACACTCGATTGTTACTCCCGGCACTGATTATATCAATCTAAATAACTTCCTCGTTATTTTTATGTTTATTTCATTTGTTTAGGTTCAACATCACGATGTCTATAATGGCTTCCAACTTACTGGAGCTGAGTTCAATAGAAGTGTTACTATGCATATTGGAGACCGTTATTACGTCACAATTAAACAACATTTTGCCGGAAGAGACGCCCATGGATATTATAAGATAAATGTGCGTTTTAATTCTTAAAATGAAATTTGTATAATCTTCGAGGTCCATTTTTTGTGACCCGGAATCTCGTTATTCAAATAAGGTTTCAAATTGGATTACTTTTCGCGAATCTTTCAGACTTTCGTTTCGGGAACCCTGCCTGACGTAGTTGCCGGAGCCGAAGTGGTCTTCCCTGACTACGAAGAAGAATACAAAAGAGAAGGAGCAGGTAACGGCATAATAACACTTTTATATTTTATAAAGTTTATAATATGGGAAACTATAAAGACTTCCTTTCAAAACAAAACACCGTGTTACGACAAAAGAGCGTTCCCTACATAGTATCTAGGTTTGGGCATTTCCGCTCGAATGAAAGTAGGCATATGCTTTGAGGAATATCGGGTCCACCGGGCATGGGCCGGGGACGGTGGTGGGTGGGCCCGATGAGGGTGCCAGGCAGCACTAATCCTTAGATAGTGTTGCCTGTATCTACTATTCACTTTTTATCATCCTTTAATACATTAGTTAGGTTGTTATAAACTATTTTTAATTTGAAATTGCTAAAATATTTCTCGCAGGTCTTCTTCGGTCTTACGTAAGCACAGATATTCTCCTACGAGAGAATGGTCAAGAAAGGCGTATGACAGTTACTGTAGATCAACAGATTCATTATAAGGAATGCCCCTTCAAACCGGTTAGTAATACAATAATAATAATAATATAATTACTAATAATAAAATAATATATTTAGTTTGTTATATAGTTAGTAATTAAAACAAAAAGAATCATCTTTTTTGTACAAATTGCTGCTACAAATGGTTTTGAAAAAAGGTTTTGAAAACTATTATTTCTTTAAATGAATTATATTTAATAATATTAAAAAATACACCTTCTTCTAGTTTGATAAATCCGAGACAGTGAAATTGAATCTCAAACGAATCCATGTCAACTATGATACAAATGAAGGTGTTGTGAGGTAAGCAGTTATAGTCTATCTCAAGACCTAGGTTTCTAGCGCGGTATCGCAAGCGGGACGCAGTGTTTTCAACAATGAATGTAAAATCGGTCGACGTGGTGCGTTTTCCCCCAAAAGTACATTCATTTTTTATAACACAACGCCCCGCTCGTGATACCGCGCTGGAAACATAGGTATTGAGACGGACTATATTACAAATAGACTTTATTTTAATATTAGCGAACTAAAATATGTTTTGTTTTGTAAATTATAACTGATTAACTAGCCTACATTAATATAAACTGAACTCAAAGAAGATTAGAATTTGTTAAACTAGTGATAATCGACGGATGAATCGTTTGCAGTGGGGTAAGGTAGAATTTAGAAGGAGCGCAAAAATCAAGAAGAATTAGACAAGTAACCGATATAAATGTGCGCTCGCATTATAATAAATAGACCTTTCCCTGCAAGCTATTTGTCCGTCGACTATAGTATGTTGACATAGATTACTTACTTTTCGAGAGCAGCATCCTGAGGGAGAACCTATTTCATACAAAGATGAATAAAAATGGCTAGATTAGGGCCATTTGCTTCAAAAGTTCATTCCTTATAGTTAGTTATCTCTTTCGTGTAACCTTTCTCTTAAAACAAACTGTACAAACTTTTTATTATAACTGTAAAATATATATATATTTGTTTAATTACTCATATTCCTTGTAGATACGGTTCCCGTGCCTACATGCTGCATCCTTCGCATTCCGTACAGGATACTGTAGCTCCATCTGCAGGACAATTCGACAGAAGGCAACACGGACAAACACAACAAGAGGCCGCTAGTCCAGTTCAGATTGGAACAAACGTGAGAAACATTTAACTTTTGTAAAAAAGAACTGAAAATGTTCTTTGTAAAACTGAGCGTTATCCGATATAATATTAAAATATTAATATGCAAATTGCCATATGTGGATATTCACTTAAAGAAGAATTAGTTACTCCAAATAACTATTTATGTGACAAAACCTATATCATATACATCTTTTGAATCTTTTAGAATTCTTTGGTAGAATAGTTTTGCTCTGAATTAGCTCTAAATACATATCCAACTTCTTGTATCTATAGGAATACTTATAACGTCAATTATAGAACCCCCAGAACCCCTGCGAGTCTAACTCTCACCAGTGTACCCTGCCTAATATGAAATGTCGTCCTTGGGATCAGAGTTATCGTTGTGAATGTGCCGAAGGATACCATGCACAACGAGATGCAAGTAGTTCTATAGGATGGAGTTGTCATGGTAAGCAGAAATATAATAAAAGGGGGTGAAAATACAAAGGAAATTTAGCTTGAGGAAACTTCATAGCAAAGCAACTAGAGTGCGGATGATTATGTCATCGGGGCGGTTTTAACCATTAACGCCAGCTTATGATGCAAGCGTCTAGCCGATTGTTCCCTATCAATCTATTATATATTTCTTTAAAAGGTTGAACCTTGACTTAGTAGGATATTGCATGTTAAAGGGACCCTGACACAGTTTTTAATATTTTAACCACAAAAAGTTATGTTTTGGAAGAAAATTCCGAATTATAAAGATTCTGCATTACCTTGACACAGTCCCATTAAATAAGGTTATATAGTAAACTGCAGTTTCTTTTGTTTTTGTTTATCACTTTTGCATACAATGTATATTTCTATATTCCTGTTTAGATTTGAATGAATGCGAACGCGGTACTCCCTGTAGTGCGGATGCTACTTGTACAAATACGGATGGAGGCTTTATCTGTCAATGTAGAGAAGGCTTCACTGGTGAGTAAGATTATAATATAAACCTTAGTCAATGGGTTTAATGATAGAAACAGGAAACTCTGATCTTAACAATTGCAAATAATATTTCTTGTTTTACTAACTCCTAAAGTTGGGACTCGCAGTATAGTTCAATTAACCTCAGAAAACTAATTGTAATAATCTTACGCCACGTAATATCTTAATCGTTAATCTTTATATCAAACACTTTTATTTAAAATAAGTTTTTGCCGTCTTGAAATTTACTTAAATTATATTAATAGTTTATATATAATTACAGGCGATGGTCGTCACTGCCTAAGCCTTCAATCGGGTCAAATTCAACAAGGAGTGCCACTCTATCCAGTGGAACAACCAGTACCCCAACCACAGGATTCTGCAGCAGGAGTATACGGTATGCAATATAGAAAGTAATATGGTGTTTCTGGACACATAGTCTGTTTTCAAACATAGACTACATCGCGCCGGCTTACTAGGCGGTGTTGCAAAATTTGCCTTCCAAAAATTGAAAATTAGGCTATTCATCCATTCATCTAGATCCTTTTTAAAGGGAAGTTTTGCAACACCGGGCATCTAGTAGAGCCGGCGCCGTGTAGTATAGAGTTTGAAACAGACTGTATTTCTAAATAACATTAATTGATCAAAACTTTTATCTTTGAAGGCGAATGTTCAAGCCACCAACAATGTCATCAGTTCGGTGAATGTGCTTTCACGCCTGGTAAGCCCACTGGAGTATGTAAATGCCGTGGATGGTATACTGGAGACGGAGTACAACACTGTGGACCACCACAAGGTAAGAATTGGACAATTAAGTGTAAAAAGAACCAGCTTAAATCATATTCACGGATTCAGAGACCGTTGTTCTATCCATTAGGTCAAAGTATCCACTGTGTTTTATTACTTACAAGGGAAGGTCGCGAAGTCGTCTCCACAAATCGCAACGACGCTATGCTAGGGCTATAGTGGACCATTTAAGACTTCGAAAACCGTTTTTCAATTTTACAACGGACTCCGTAGAGCTGAGCTACGGACGTTTGCAAATTGGGAAAATTCTCCATCTAATATGCTACAAGCTTCTCGACCTTCCCTTATTAGAACCATTTAATGTTGCACTTCAAGAAAGTGTACGTTCATTACATTGAAGCATCGACCAATAATGCTGCTGATATAATGTAGTACTATCGTTTTTAAAGTCAAGGTTTTGATTCGAACTTTTTAATGCACAAACTACAGCAACGTATTCATTAAAACATCGTTTATAGTCGGCGGACTTATTGCTTGCGGCTAAAGGTCTAATAAATTGTTATTAGAGTTCCTTGCAAGCAATTAGTTCGCCGACTATAAACTATCTATGAACTATATTTAGAAGCTGCTCGTCCTCAACAACACAACGCTAATATTCCACAGTCTGGTGGACGTCCCTGTGGTTCGGCAGTTTGCGATGTAAATGCCGAATGTATGCCGGCGCCAAGAGGAGGGGTAGGTATATTTGTATTTTATAATTTAGTTTGTTCATCATATTTATTATTAACTGAAACTCCTAGTATTGGCGTAAACTGTCAAACTATGGCACCAAAAAAGTGATTCGAATTCTTTTCCCAGCTTCCAATCTCCAAAAAAACCAGAAGTTACACAATTTTCTCTCCAAAACTGATAATTTTCAGTCGGAATGTGTCTGTAAAGCAGGATTTGCGGGTAATGGAATACAATGTGAATCACTCGAAGATGAACCTGAGGAACCCGCACAGTCTGAAGGAATTGTTGGTTGGTTTTTATTCCTTTTTTGTGAATTTCAGCATAGACAGCGCCGAGAGCAATAATGGAGTTCACTTGCGTATTCGTAGGATTTTTGACACCACACCTGCAGGCAAATTGCACGCGCGTACTTGCAAAGTACAGATGCTGGCGCGGTGCTCGCAAATGGGGCTCAGACGAGCGTTGAATTCTTTTCACTCCATCATTGCACTTGGCGCTGACTATACCAAGGCGGATTCTTAACATCATTTATACCATAGAGAATGCCAAACTAGCTTATTACTTGAAAAACAGTGGATTTATGATATGTCGGATTAGCAAAATCTTACATTTATCAATTTAGTCTCTTTTTTATGCTAAGTTTAAAGTAATATAAATTAATATAGTTTGTATTTAGGTAAAGTCTGTCGTTCTCACGATGAATGTTCTGAATTTGGTTCTTGTGCCTATAACCATCAAGCTGGTTACTATCAATGTGCTTGTAGAGAAGGTTATTCCGGTAATGGAGTAGAATGCATTGCATCTAATCAACAAGAAATACAGATCGATAGTGGTAAGTAGTAAAGATAAGTAGAAGCACTACTGGCAAGCCGAATGGAGTCTGTAAATGCTCGGCTTGTTTGTGAAAGAACCGGTGCCGGCCCCCATTTTGGCTCGAAAGGTGCTCGTTGGCATCGAGCCGACAAAACCCATTATTGCGCACCGTCTTAGCAAGCCGGGCCACCTATATCTATTAATCACAAAGCTGGTTATCCGGCCGACCCGGCCCGGCGGCCTGACCTCCAAAATTTCAGGCCCGGCCGGTTACCAGCTCTGATTAATCAGAGTTCGGTATAACTTTCCTGAACGGACTATGTGTTTAAAAACCAAAAGATTCCTTTAATATATGTCTTCGGTTAGGTAATTCTATAATCATTTATCTTATTTTTAAATACTTTTTTGAATTGTATTGTAAAATGTTCTAACATAAATTGTTAGATAAATTTATAACAAAAGTAACACTAATGTTTTAGACGCTCCTGGTTGTGATACTACTCGCGACTGTTCCGAATTTGCCGATTGTACCTTTGAGCGCACTCATTCTGGTGGAAAGTACCGTTGTGTTTGTCAGTCTGGATATTCTGGAGACGGCAAGAGCTGCTCCAAGTCAGAAGTTGCACTCGCTCAACTTCCATGTAAGTTTGAGAAGTTACTGAAAAATCCGGTTTACGAAATTTACAATTTCGGAAATGTCTTTAGTGAGAAAGTGAGCATAAATATAATACATCAGTTTTGAGTATAGTTCCCAATAAATGATAGTACAGTTCTTTTCAAACCCTACACTACATTGCGCCAGAATCTTACAATGCGCGGTGTTGCAAAATGTTCCTTCAAATTCGCTGGAAAATGCCTTCCCTCTTATCGGGCGAGAGAATTTTTGAAGGCAAAATTTACAACACCGCGTTTCGTATGAGGCCGGCGAAACGTAGTCTATGTTTTAAAACAGACTATAGTTACACTTAGTTGTAAAAACATTATTTCAAGAAAATAGTAATATTGTATTTGCAGTAGCAACTCCTGGATGTGATACCCTCCGCAATTGCGACAGAAACGCCCAATGTGTATATGATTCGTACAATAGGTTTGTTCTGTTTCTAAGTACACTGGAAAAGTTCTATCTTATAATTTACACAATTTAAATATAAAGTATATTATTATACAAATAAGTTGTAAAAACTGTTCTACTTTAGAAGATACCGTTGCGAATGCCATGAAGGATTTGCTGGAGATGGGCAACTTTGTGTTAGAATCCATAGCCAGCAGAAGAACTGGGAAGGACCTAAAGGTAGCCAAAATAAACAATAATAATTTTATATATAGTTAACATATAATGCTTTTATTGAAAATATGCTATATTTGTCTGAATATATAAGACATCTTTTTCAGTCCTTTACTTACAAGTTTTGTTAGTTAGTTTTGTTCTGGGGCGGACATTTAACGGACACGCCCGGTCCCGGCCGAAGCCGAAAATTTATAAAAACAAGCCGGCCCGGACGATCCTTTTCCACCACTGGTTTTGTTCAAACTATTAAAATTATTATATATTTACTAAACTTTAACCATAGTTTTATTCTAAACTTCTATTTTAGAAGAGAAGAAACGTTGTCACGAGCAGACAGATTGTCATCAGAGCGCGCATTGTGTAGTGTCTGAGACAGGTTCCGATTATGTATGTGAATGTCTACCTGGTTTTAAGGGAGATGGAGTCAATAACTGTATTATAGCCGGTAAGCTCATAACGAATACTCAGTTGAGATGTATGTATCTAAAGGATTTAGTCCATAGTGTCCATAGTCTACGGCCAAATCTCATGTAGTTTAAAGGTCTATTTATAATAAGGCGACCGCACAAGTTCCTTGTACATTTTCTTTGGATTTCCGCGCTCCTTCTAAGTTCTACAGTACGGGCTATATTGTTCAAATCTAAACATAGCGCTGGAGTAGGGGGAAAATGTAGCGGTGTGGTAATACCTTTAAACGAAACAACGATATTTTATAAAAACCGCGTAGATATATTGTACCGAGCTAATTCGGGTTAAATTCGAAATAACGATAAGTTTAATTAAAGCTATGGATCATTTAAAGGACTGGGTAAACTAACCAAATCGTTAAAAGTACCGTAGGCATTCTCTAACGCTTATTAATACTAATAAAAAATGTTTTCTATTTTCGTTTTCAGACCAATGCAATCCTACGGACCCCCGTTCTTGTGCACAAAATGCCGAATGTGTATTCGGAAGTCAAGAGAGCGCCTATGTCTGTAAATGTGTATCTGGTAAGTTACAATAGAACCTAAGTCGGACAAGAATTAAAGTTAAATCCGTTTATATAATTCACTTTCATTGACTTTTATTACCTTTTCAACTTTTTAAATACTTATTTTAATAAAATAAACTAATTTAATCATCGAAACATATCATATACATAACCAAGACATTGGTGTTTTAAAAAACTTTTGCTGTGTTTTACAGTCAGTCAAATAAACATGTTGATTATTCGCTGATTATATTGATTATTCAAAAAAAGATAATTATATATATTTCAAATGTTTATATTACATCTTATTGTTTCTTTCTAGGTTTCACAGGTGACGGAGTATCGTGTCTACCTCATGCTAGACCTAGTACATGTCTTGAGAATGCAAGAATGTGTCATGCAAATGCACAATGTGTATTTAACCACCAACAGAATAGTCATATATGCTTGTGTAAACCGGGTTCTGTAGGAGACGGATACCATAGATGTGATGTACAAGGTTTGTTCTACTTCTTCAAATATAATATATTCAAAACATACTTAATATTGCTTATCCAATTTATAATTTGTTTACAAAAAATTTAAACATCGAATCTTCGTAGTCATTCCACCTTTCCGGTAACAATACGTTTTAAGCGTTCCCTATATCTTTTCTCCATTAGTATTACAATACTTAGGTACGCAAACTTGCAACGATACCACCATTAACGAGTTTAAAGATCAATTAAAGTTCGAAACGAAGAACTGTATTTATTTTTACTATATATAATTACTAAACGAAGAATTACTATTTACAATAATCATTATAATTTCTAGAAACCCCCCGTTGTTCTGACTGTTCTGTGCATGCTCACTGCGGACAAATAGCAGATGGTGCATGGCAATGTAGATGCAATGTTGGGTATCAAGGAAATGGACATGTCTGTGCAGCTATTAGTAAGTTATTAATATTAAATAATAATAAAGACAAAATATAAAACACATACTCGTATGTTAAATAATTGTAAGATATGCGCTATCCTGTAATTATTTTACTATTATTGTCAGAACCAAGAGTAATAATGGAGTTGTGAAAAATAATCTCGTTAAAAATGGCTCCGAAAATCTTCAAAAAACAAAAATTTCTGCCTCCAAAAGTACGCAATCAACACTCCATTATTATTCTTGGGGCTAAATATAGTAAAGTTTACAAAGCTTATCAGAAGTTTGCATTACTTAATAATAATACAAACTTTATTGTCACCATTTTCTAAAACTAATTAACAAAAAACTAATAAAAAAACATCCAACACATTTTGTTCAAAAACGTACAAAAGTCGTCGTTTTACACAATTTAAAGGTGAGATCTTTATCACATTAGTTGTCTGAAGAGGGAGGGCGGTTCTCACTTTAATACTTTACAAAATGTTAGTTATACTATCTATTTTACTAGCTGTAAATATGGTATTCTGTTCTAGTAAGTTAGTTTTCGGAACTAAAAATACTATATAGGGTTGGCCATTGGCGCCAGTTTCACGAAAGCCCAGGTTTCGGACTCAAACGCTCTTGGCAGAAACTCACTTCGGGTATAGCAAGTTTTCATCCCTTCAGTCAAAACAGTTCCATATAACTGGCGAACTTACACGACAATGAGCTTTCTGTTGTAAATATAATTACTATTTAGCTTCTTGTTATGATGATCGTTCCCTATGTGATACAAACGCGGAATGTGTTCCTGGAGAAAGAGGTCATTATGTCTGTAATTGTATGTATGGATATCATGGAACTGGACAAACATGCATTCGTAAGTTATACTTAAAATATAGTACGGTTTGCGAGTAATAATGGAGTGTCACTTTCGTATATCTTGCATTTTAACCACTGCGTCAGCACTAGGGTGGGGATTCGGGTTCGGGTATTTCGAAAAAGTAATACCCGGGTACCCGACCCGACCCGGGTAATTTATATTCTGACCCGAATCCCCACCCTA
>JAQGAV010000075.1:0-52580 GCA_034691345.1 Phasmarhabditis papillosa | reverse complement strand
CGAAGCCCTGCCTCGAAGAAATCTACTATTATTGTGATACGAGTGATACAGGAAATAAAATACTTTTAAATACTTTTAAATATTCTTGTGAAAAATGAACTTTAAGTTTAAAATGGGAACATTTAATCCCGCTGTCTCCGTTGGCCAGCATAAATGCTTCAAAATAAAAAAGTCCTCCAAAATCAAGAAGTCCGTTTTTATTTCCACTTTGAAGTAAAGATATAGCCTTCTCCTAGAGTAAAGAGGTCGGGGTTCCTGCGTATATTTTCGTTTTTCTTCACCGCGCCTGCAGGCAAAGTTCGCGGTCGGTACTGGAAATAGCAACCTTGCCTGTAAAGTATTCGCAAGTCGCTTGCGTTCTGCTGGCAGGCTCATACAAAAATAGATTTCTAAACACGGCCTATTTATTATTGAAAATAAATCAGATATGGAAATTCCTGGGGCCGGCCCGGGCCTCGGCCGAGTTCTCGGGGACTTTGTTCGAGCCCGACCCGGTCCAAACATTTTTGAAGCGTTCCAAATCCTGCAGTAAATAGTCTATTCTACACTAACACTCACCTCTCGTCGTTGTTGTTGGCGTAGTCGTTAGCGCCGTTGAAGTTGAAGCCGTCGTCGCCTCCAAAGTTGGTAATTGACGGAATGATGAAGTTATTTGTATTACTGGAGACGTCCTGGGAGAATCAGTAATTTCTGCAGAGACCTCGTAGGAATATTGGGTGTCGGTGGTGGTTTCGGCCTAAAAATTTTGACAACTTAGGTGATTTAGGATATTTTGCGGATCACTGCTGATTAACTTCTTATTGAAGCAATAAGAAGTTTACTAACAAGAAGATTCAAAAGAAGAGCCCGCAGCTCTTGATGAATCTTTTGATTGAATCTTTTTATCAGAAAAAAAACTATCAATAAAAATAGTTGCCTAACCTGTGTTTCCGTCTTGGGCGGTGGCATAGTTGTAGTTTCTTGTGTTGTCAATGGTGTTGTTGTGCCTAAGTCGAAATCTGCCGGCAGCGTCCTAACCGAGTAGCCAGATTCGGCAGAACCAGAGTAGTCGTAGACTGCTGGAAATAAAACAGTAATACAAATATATATAATTTCTGCTATATTATGTTTACGAGGCCCGGTTCTTCCAAAAAGGGAAATAAGCTCAAAATAGTTGTTCGAAGGGTTCTGAATTCAACGGATTCTATTTCAAACGGATCTTTTGTAGTCTGTTATCTCATGTAACTTGTTATCCAATTCTTTATAAGGAGACTCCTTGCACTAATAGACGATTCATTCCTATATTTCCTCTACTATATTCCAATACTACTCAAGTCACTCCATTTGCGCCTTCCTCTTTCCTTGGCCCCCTTTTGGTGCAACTTCTCTTTTGCAATCACTTAGTCTCTTTGATTAGTGTGAAAGAGGTGTTTTTGTGATGTTCGGTGGCTAGGCCCCGCCCCCTTTCGGGATTTGTTTGTTCTGTCGCCGATAAATCGCCTTTAACCGGAAAGGAATGAGAAGAAACGAAAAGATTGCAAACTAAATGTTTTTGGTATAGTCTGTGTTAAGAAATAAGAAAGTTTCAGGAAGTTGCGATTCAAAATATGAAGCGTAAGGGCGTCGTCAGATATTCCTTGGATATATTTTAACCTTGTTGGATCGGGATGTATTAGAAAGCTAGAATTTCCAATGGAGAGCATACTTTGGTTCAGCAGTAAAAAAATAAAAAAGGAAGTTTTCGTGAAGTTAAACGAAACATACCATCTCCTTGTGTCTTAAATGAGGCTTCTATACCATCGGCGGATCGGATATTCTCGTAGACTGATCGAATCTGAAACAAGCCAGTTACTAACAACATATTCTTATTAAATTCATATGCTATACAAAATGATTATTTTATAGAATAAAGAAATATATAACACAACAAAAAAGGCTGCAGAAGGCTTGGAAAACCAGCAGCTTATTTATCCCATGTTTCGCACCCCCGAAGACTGAATGTTAGAATGCTCAGAAGATTCCGTAATGAATGGCCGACACCCTGCGCCCAAGAAATCTTCAGTTATTGTGTGATATGTGCGATTACAGTAAATAAATAACTTTAAAAAAACTTTAACACATAAATGAATTACCTTCATTCTAAAGGCAGTTCCACTCTCCAGACCGCGTAACCGCACCAACGAGGCCTTCGTCTCGACTGCATTAGAGTACTCTTCATGTCCCTCCGGATAATATTCTGCAAATAGAAGATCAAATCAGTTTCAGGTTTATTTATGTCTAATAAAAAATGTTTTTTACCAGCTGAAAAATCTGTGGTCAATCGAAATCTGTACAAGAGGCAACCAGAACTTTACAAAAATAAGTTTTACTGAAAACGACCCGGTCCAAGCCAGCATTCCACTTTTTATGTTTTGCAAATTCCTTGTTCTAAAGGAGACAATATTATTTTTGCATTCTGCAGCATGAACATATTTGCTATGCACTGTAGTTTCGCGCACTCCATTCAATTATACAAACAAAATGTTGAAATCTCTAGATAAATGTAGCAAACGAATGGTGTTATAGGAGGTTTCAACTCCTTCGAAATCCAAAAAAGACTTTTATCTCGAAGTAAATTTATGGGTTATGCGGTTATGCCAAATAGAGTTCAAAATTTATAAGCACTACTTATGTCTAGAAAATCTATTATAAATCAGTGGTTTATGTAGCTACCCAGTAAAAAAGTTTCACATTTTGGGTGTGATTCTTTCTTCCTCATAAACTAACCAATATGAAATGTAATATTCTGTCCCTGTGGTGGAAAGTATGATATTGTCGCTTCATGTTCGGTAGTGTCGATCGAATCGAGTATTGGAGGATCAGGGCCTAAAATTTGGAAATATTAGATAGTTTTTTTGAGATAAAAAAGGGTTTGGTGTATCTTAAGTCTTCTATAACACCTTTGAAACTTTTCAAAAAACTTTGGTAGAATTTGTGTTTGAAAATTATAATTGTAAAAACAATTTTTTCATCCTTCAAACTATTTTGAGCTTTTTGAAAAGGGGTTGTACTTATAGTCTGTACCAAGAACTTGGTTTCCAGTGCAGTATCCCGAGTAGAGCCGGTGTTAAATAAAAAGGACTGAAAAATTAAAGGATTGGGAGCATTTATTCAAAAGTACATTATATTCATATTCAATTCTCTCCAGAATGCTGCGCAGAAACCTAGCGGTTGAAACAAATCATAGATGTTCTGGTAACCAGGGGTTGGTCGGGGCTGGGCCGCTTCGGCCCTACTTCCGAGCTATAGTCAAATAATTTTCCAAGAAAATCAATACTCAAAATTGAAAAATCGATATTTTATAACTAATGCATCTAATGTTATTTTCTTGTATAGTTCGACCACCAAAATGGTGGAAAACAGTTTTTGTCTTTATTCTCAACATTTTTATTAATAAAATTTGTATTTCTGTTAATATTTTTGTAATGTATGAAAATCGGGGCCGTGCCGCAGGTCAAAAAGTCGGCCCAGGTAATCCCCCAATCCCAGTTAATATATTTTGAGTATCTATTTCTGTCTATTGGTGTTTCTACAATTGTTCTCTCCTTGTTATTTGCACTTTTCATATGATGCGCCACCAAAAGAGAAGAATAAATAAATAGTTTGAGGTTTGAAATTGAGAAGAAGCCAGAACACACACGATGAATACAAGGTGTGAATAGAGCGCCAGATAGGCTCAGTTGAAGAATCAATGTTCTAGGTAGGTGCTTCGGCTATCCAGAATGTAAAAGCAAAATGGCATTATTAACAATAAAAAAATTGTGAGTAGGGCAATATCATCTTGTCAATGGCGAGAAAGTTTTGCACTGAACCGATTTAGTACAGTATAAGAATACCATAGTCCAATTCAATAGTAATAATATAAGTTAAAATATGTCGTTTAGCAAAAACAAATTTTGCGAAAACAAACATATACGCAAGTATAAAATCAATGGTTATTCTTTAATTGCATTATTACGAAAGATTACGATTTCCAAGAGAGTGGTCCGTGATAACAAGTAAATTTCTATAATATGCCCATTTTGCAAAGCTTTCGTCGTCAATGTTTGCTAAAATCTAGACTGCAAGCGCCTTTTGTAGTTAACGTGCCGCTATAACCGGCTTTATAAGGAAAAGAGCAATTTTCCCCGAGTAAAATTGCAATTTTGAACGGGAAGCCCGTCATCGCGGCACGTTAAATACAAACGGCGCTTGCAGTCTAGATTTTAAAACAGACTATAAATGCGAACTGTCTCATGATAAAACAACTTACTAGAATAATATACTAATTCTGTAACATTCTTCCTAGTTCCATCTTGTGTTATCGCTGACAGATACACAGTGTACTCCGTTGCCGATATTGTTCCATTTAGGAGGATTCGGCGGATGTTACTGAAAGATTCGGATAACAATTTTTTATAGGTAACTTCTTATTCTCTTAATCTCTTAAGCTGCCCCATTGATGGAAAGAATAACAAAAACGCCAGCCATATGATATACATTGATATCCGGAATAAATAGTTTGTAATCTCTTATTGAAATGTAATCTTTTATGGGTGATGAGTGATCAAGGAAGTATACAAGTCTTCATTTGCATCTTAAAAACAGGTTCAACCAGTTTCGGGCCAAAAAGCGAAGGCCGGAACATCTTGGCAAAGATGTTTACCTGGTATCAGGGGTCCGGAGGTGAAAAAGTCGGCCCGGGCCGGCCCCCACTTTTGCCAGCCCTGCCTGGTTTGTTCTGAGATCTTGGTTTTTCAGAATATACCAACTTAACAGCTCTGGTTCTCGGCCCTTCTAGTTACTTGTTTTGTAAATATTGTAAATTGTTAGTTTAAAAATACTTACCCGGGAAGAGTAGATCCTGCTGGAGGTGTGCCAACAGGTGGCGAGTAGTCTAATATATATGATTGTGCGTTAGGCAGAAAATGAGCAGACCAATCGACCAAGATGGAAGAACAAGAAATGTACTGAAATGTTCATGTTCTTAAATTGTTTTTGTTGGTATAAGACGAGTATTGATTTTATTCTGTGTTATGGAATACTCAATTTTGAATGTTCCCACTGGCCCGAGCCTTTGAGAAACGGGCAGAGACCAAAATTTTGTGGAAATTTTAATCGGACCGGCCCGTTGAGTAGTCTGCTGTGTTATGGAACAATTTTCTTTGGCAATCGAACATTAAAAATTGTATACAATTCATTTAGTTCTAGTACAACTCTTCTAAAGAAGTCAAAGTAGCAAAATAGTAAAATCAAATGTGGTGAAGCTTAAATATTCCTTTCTATCAGTTTATGATAATTTATAAATTTATACTAACTATTGGAGTTGGGCGTTTTGATCCGTTTCAGACTTACCCGGTTTCGGGTTTCGCGTTGAGCACAAACTCGAATTTCAACCTGGGGCTCTTTTTTTCGGGTCGAGCTGCCCAAATCTACTCACAATTAAAGTGCTTTTAATAGTGAGTAGAGTTGTTTCAGGCGCGGAAATTTTGCGGGACGGACCGGGTTACGGGCTGAGTTGCAAAAACAACTTCGGTTGATGTGATTTTACTCTTACTTAAGATTGATTATAATAATAAGAGGTCACTGTCCTTTTTGTAGTTGACTTTCCTCACTTTTTATTGTCTGCAGCAAATTCGTAATCATTGCTAAAACAGCATTTTTCGGTTGAAAAAACAGTGCGCTCGGGGCGCGGTTCGCGTAAAAAGACGTTCTGAACTAATCGGTTTTGGTCACAAAGCAAATAGAAACACAGTGGAGAAAGGACGCTAATGGACTTTTGAAAAACAGAATCAAGAATCAATGATATGATATAAAATGCCTTAAAATTGAAAATTTAGGTTTTTTAGTAAAAAGGCGGAATGGACGAATTTGATAGACCAGGTTCCGATATTGATGTCGGGATATAGTCGGTGGACTAATAGCTTGCAAGAGGTTACGGTACGAACTGCAAATATTTTTGCGCTTATTAGAGTAATTAGAGCAAATTTAGAACAAATATATGCTCCAATTTTACTTATTAGACCTTTAACTGCCAACGATTAGTCCGACTATACTTATGGGTAACGAAACATGTCAATTGAAACAAGACTTACGAGATTTCGAACAAAATTAAAAATAGGTGCTATCACAAGAAACAAAATAAAATATACAACAACGATACTATATATGAAAAATGTAGTTAAATCTAGTTCCGACCTACCTTTAAGCTAACTAGCAATAGTAAAATAATCCTCATTCATTCACTGGTATCGATACCATTAAATATCGAATAAAAATAGGGAATAAAATAGTTATTTAAATAAAATAAGGAACGTTCAGACGAGTGGCAGAAGGAATGTAGCTTCTCTAAAATGATAGATATAGAGATTTCGAGAACGAACAAAGCTAAAAAGTATAAAAAGTACTATAGTCTGTTGCAAAAGTCAGGTTTCCCGCGAAGTATTCTGGAGAAACGCGCGGTTCTATATAAATAAATGTGATTTTAGCGAAAAGGCTGCAAATCAATCGAAATTCCATGAATTTGTATATATAGTCTATCTCAAGACTCTGACGCTGCAAACCTAGGTCTATCTCAAGACTCTGACGCTGCAAACCTAGGATAGACTATAACACCGCTACTCCCCAGAATACTACGCAGACAACCTAGCAATATAAAACTGATATATGGCATCAGAAACGTGGGATTACAGTAGGGTCGTTTATCAAGTTTAAATTTTCAAATTTTCAAGATTTTGAAGTTAAATTTAACAACTCTAGATTACGGTTTATAAAGAGTTTTTCAAATAAAAAAGAAAGGATAGTACTAAAACAGTCATTACATCATAAAAGATATTCATATCCAATAGTTAGTAGTCGATATCAAAGGTAAATAGGCCGTGCTAAAAGTTAAAGATCGTTTTGAAACACTTTTTTCTTCGAAGTTTTTTATGTCAAAGCAACATTCTCATAAAATACACAGAAGACATGGCATCTTTATTTTTGGAAAAGATTATAGATGAGGTGAAGTGGTGATGAACGAAATTCCTCAAATATTGCTTTACAAGTCAAAGTTTTATAATAAATATACATCCAGTGCAAATTGCACTGTGCAAAACAAAAATATCATGCTCAGAATTAGCACCGAAAAAATTAGTATAGAAATTACTACGGAGAATAAGTTTTCTGTTTCAACTTTTCCGCAGCATTTGAAAAATGTAAAAAGCTCTTGAAATGCTAGGATATTATCGATTTAAGTGGTTAAGTGCAATAATTTCAATTGGATAGTGAGCGAATGAATTGCTTTCTTCGAGTGAAAAGAGTGTTTAGTGTCACGATTCCTTCGCACCCCAGAGGGGGCTCGCGGCCAGTGTGCGCAATGCCTGCGAGCTGAGATATACCGATATACCGGAGTAGAGGAAGTTATCAATATTAATTGGTTATTAAAAATATAAATGATGGAATTATTTATATAATGAGAAACAAACCAGAGCAGTGTAGACGTAGACAGTTTTTAAATACTGATTGGAGTATATTACCTCAATAGCTTTCAAAAACTAGCGGGTAAACAAGTATATGTAAAAAAGTATTGCATTAGTAGATAAGAATTAGAATTAAAAAAGTGCTATTATTAAAAATAATTGTGGTTAACAACTGCCTACAAAGAGAATAGAATAGAATATTTATTATTTCCGAGCACCTTAAACTACGCAAACACAACAAAATCTACTTTATTGTTAAATTCTTAATGGGGTCGAGTCTCGGGAGGATGATTGTGGCTGGAAGGCATTGTCAATCTCCTCAATTGTAACTGAAGAATAAAATAGAAACATCTATCTAGAAATATACAGTATTCATATTCTATTCAAAACATATCATACAGAAGCGTATATTGTATTCAAAAACGGACATCTAGAGTACCTAATATTAAAGAAACAAGATCAGTTATATAAGGTAAACTAAACAAATACTCAATGAAAAGATAAGAGAATGATGATCTTTCTAGCTCAAAATACAAAAGATTGCTTTAACTTTGCTACTACCAATTATAATACGAAAATATAAAATATAATTAAAGTGTCTAAATCTAACGCCTCACTCTCAAGGAATGGCCCCTAAACGGCACGTTGTCCTCGTTTCACTGGCGCTCAAGCATCACGGACACTGCTGACAGCTGCCTAGGTCCGCAGCCGGTCTCGGGTTCAGTCGGGGGCCTTGTGGGCCGGTCAGTAGCCACGGCCGGTTTGGACGGGCATACTGCTCGCGCAGAACGCGCCAGCTCAACACTATTGACACACAAAAGACTGTGTGTGCCAACAACACATTTCATGAAAATGATTGCTGCCGGTCAATTTGCCGGAGGGGAGTTTTTTCTGAAGAATTGGAATACGGGGGCCGGACCGGAAGACGACGAGTGAGCATGAATGGATAAATCATCACCAACAAGGAGAATGCGAGTAAAACATATAAACATACTTGCGAAGACTAGTCTTCACGTATAGGTGATGCAGGTTGCAGTGACGTGAAAACATAAAGTTGTTTGTTTGTTGTTAGGAAAATATTCATTGCATCTAGTAAAACTTTGTTTCTAGATTGTACAAGACTTCTTCTTCAGGGTGTTTTTTGAATTGCTAGAACGATGTTGAAATAACAAACGATACTGTCTGCAAAGCCCTTTTTCTACCACAATAAGCCGTTTAGTTAAAGACAAATATATTATTGTTTTTCACATATGTATAGTTTGTATCAAGAGATAGCTTCCCAGGTTCAAGAGATAGGCTGTGTTCCAGCGCTGAAGAGAATCATTGTTAAATTTCAAATGAACGGAAAATCGATTGATTGGGAACCGTTACTTCAGAGATAGCTCTATTTAGACCCCTTTTTTTGCAGGATACTGCTATGGAAACCTGGCTCCTGTAACAAATTACAGTTTTTTTCTCAATAAAAAGCTGCCAGATAAATTACCAGCCTATATTTTACTGCAAACAACAACTTAAGAAGACTACACATGAACATGAATGCTCTTCCAGCAAGGAATGCGTCAGTAAAAGAAGTTTGCGCCGGCTGGAAGCAGATTGCGCAAGAATTCATCTATAGCGACTGATTCATGATACATGTCCGTGTTAGTGAACACGGATTGCACTCAAGAGTGCTGCAAAAAGAAATGCAAAGAAACTAAGATGTGATGAAATGTAGTTGAGAAGGGATATTGAAATTTGGGGTGACAAATTGGGTCTGGCTTGGCAAGGCCATGTTGAAGATGTGCAGCCCAAACCAGGAAAGGCCCATGTTTTAATCATGTTTGCAACATTTAGAAGAAGACTTTTTGAGCAACTTGAATGATCTTAATTTCAAAATTGATAAATGCTGCCAACTGGTGCGGATGTGCTTTATATTACATATGAGTTCGTCTGAATGAAAAGATTCATTATTAATATATATGAATTTATGATGAACTTGTAAGTTACTCTATTTTATATATATATAGTCTGTATCAAATCTAGGTTTCCTGCTGTTAGATAATAATGAATGTACCTCTAGAGAAAAGGCTCCGAATTCAATGTATAACCCCGCTTCTACTAAGAATACGCTGGATACCCGACTCTTGATACCGACTATAGAAAAGTTTAAATATGCATGATTCATTTTCTAAACTTAGAATGTGTTCAATGTTCTTCAACATTGCGTGGGCCTTCGTATCGATTAGTTAATTCGGGAGTTTGTAATTGAATACTGTACAGAGAGAACAAAAGAAAATCACTTTAGCATTCGCTATGAATAGATTCAAACGGGCAAGCAAGGAACACTAGGGGAGCAATGAGACAATTGGGGTTAGGTGGGAATGTTGTTGGAAGATTTGGAGTTCCTTGAAGTGGGGGTTTCCGTTTCTGCCCTTTTTCTTGGAATTTAAGTTGGTTTCAACGAAACTATATGATTTCCTCAACCGCGAACAGTAGGTAGGTGTTTCTGTATTTGATGTTTGATTGTACTACGTTGACCAATGCTTGTTGATTTAGCAGAGAAGTTTTATCAATGCTAGCAAATACAATTGACTTTCTCAGTAGTTCCATATTACTCAGGATTCAGTATCTTACAAGGGAAAGGTCTGAACTCACGAGAACCGTTCGAAGCAACACCATGCGGGATTAAAGATAGTGGAAAAAGACTTCTAAAACTGTTTTTATTGTCTGCTAAACACATCGGGTTTTCGAGAAACGCGGCTGAATACCGCATAGTGCTGCTTCGAACGGTTCTCGTGAGTTCAGACGTTTCCCATGTTAACTATATTCCAATGGGCTGCTTTCTTGATTCCATCTACTGGTTGCACACTATAGTATCTATCAACTTCTAGGTTTCCAGCGCGGTATCTTGCAGAGAAACGGTGTCAAGTACAAATGATTCTAGTTTTAAAGATAATGCTCCCAAAGTACCAATTTTCTCTTCATTTTTATATAAAACCGCGGTGTCTCGGATTCTGAGCTGTAATCCTAGCTCTTTATATAGTCGGATTCAAAAGTAATACGGCCGTGTTAATACAATTCTTAGTAAGGCAACGCAAAAGCAAGTTTGAAATCTGCTAATATCGCGCGCGTAGAATGCCAGCAGACGCAGTGTTAAAATGACGAAATACGCCGCCTACACGGTGGTATTACTTTCTAATCTAACTATACACACTATATACAAACAATTTGAATTTCAATCAACCACATCATTGGCCCCGAATTAGCTATTTCGTTCGGCGCCGCGTCTAATTTTGTTTAGAAAGCGGAAATATCTAGAAAAATCATGTTTGCAAATGTGTCAAAAAGCGATCGGACTCGGGTCGCAATAGTGACTATTTCTAGCACTGCGCGGTGGTGCAAAAGGGAGACTAACCGGCGGATAATGCCGGCAACTGAAGAAAGAAAGAACAATGGCCTTAGAAGGGGTTAGCAAGGGAAAAAGACATAGTTTAGCATGATCATAGGTGCTAACTAGAGGAAAAAAGGGTTGTTTGAACAATCATCAAGTGATCTTTTGTATCAGAAGCAAGGGACAATTATATGGCATACATATCTTAAAATTCTTAGTTTAGATGTTGCTTTTTAGCTTCCCAGCTTAATTGCGTACGAGTTATAGGTGCGGTGTAAAAAATTGAATGTTTAGAGAATCAACTGAAGATCTTTTGAACTGCAAGGTTTGTTAGAGCAATGGTAGCGGTTTATGAAGTAGCTATTACAAGCAGACCGAGCTTGGCTTTCGAGGCATGCCTCGTCGGAAGTATATCGGCTAATTTATTTAAATATACGTTTAAAGAAGTTAAAACATGAAATATACTTTGATCATCAACTGGGCGAGTGCTCAATGAGTTTCAATTTACATTGGAGTGACCTACTGGTATGTTAGTAATCATAAATACATTGCATGCTTTGTTCAAGAGGTTGTCTAAGGGTTGCTACAACAATTTACTCTGCTCTACTCAGAAGGCTCTGCTGCTCATCGAAGAAATCGACAGTTATTGTGTGATATGTGCGATTACAGGGAGTAAAATACTTTTAAGAAAAGTACAACAATTTAAGGGTTTATGTAGTGCCGAATGTTTGCAGAAATTGCAGCTGCGCTGGTGCTCCAATTTGACTGAATTCTAAACTTTAAAAGAACTGGCTCATATTACAGTTTCCCATTCATTAAAACTTAAATAAACTAACATTTGCACAATATTCATTTTGATGTTTATACTTTTATGTACAGTTGGCGTAATCTGATATGTTAACATATAAAGTAACACTAGCACACTAACATAACTTAAAAATACATTAATTAATAAAATTAAAAGATTAAACTTAAAAGCAAATTAGTTTAATAAACTCTTTTATATTTTGATTTACAGAGGATGTCTTAATCGGAACTGAGTGGCAAGACGCTCAGCCAATGGTGAGTGGCCGCTACGGATTGAAGCTCTCTCCGTTAGAAGTTGTCTGAATTGGTAAACAAAGTTATTGTAGATCGAATGTTTCAAAATTTTAGATCACAATGTTTGTTAATGCTTACTTTTTAAACTTTAAAATTTTCATATATACTAACTATTACATAGTAAAATTCAAGAATAATACCGGCTGTAGAAATCTATTATCGTCTGAGGCTTGCGAAATGAAGGCAAAATTGCACTCCCCAGTGGCCGTAGTATAGAAACGCCCGGGTGGGTGCCCGGACCACAATTCTCAACTACTCGGGCAGCCTGTTAACCCGGCCGGCCCGGCCTAGTTTCCAAATCTTGGGCCGGGGCGGGCCGGGCCGGCATAGGCCGGGCAGTTAGCCGCCTGTAGTTAATAAGGTAAATGATGAAACTTTACTATGGAGCGAGAGGTCGCGGGTTCGAATCCACCCCGAACCATTAAGTTTTGTTATTTTTCAATGAGTTCCTTGTGCTGAGACATGGCTAATTCAAAAAATTTTTTTTTTCAAAAATACCCAAAATTTGCTTATTTATTCCTGAAAACCCGTGAAAAGCCTTGAAAACCGGCCTACACCGGCCGTCCCGGCCCAGGTGCAAAAAAGTCGGCCGGGCCGGGTTAACAGCTCTGCCCACCCGGGCGTTTCAATACTACGGCCACAGGTTCCGCTCGCGCTCATAACAGCAAATGCGGTGTTAAAAAGGGTGACTATGCAGATTACACGACAGTATTACTCTTGAATCCGACTATATAGGTAGCGTTATTCCTAATGTTCTAAAAAGAGTAATTCGGCAGTTATTGCAAAAAGAGAAACTTTTCTAAATAATAATTAAACTTACGGAACAAGCTTCCAGTTTTCTTCCTTGGTAGAGTTGGTACAAGAGTGGATAAGGGCTTGAGCAAAGATGTCTCTCTGAAACGCAGCATTTGTATGGAAATAAACTGCTTTTCACAAAGTAAAATTGGAATAGAATACATGTGATTTTATAAATGGGTTACACTGATTTGAAGATATAGTTTACTAGGTTTGAATGCATCTGGTCCGTTAAATCCCTATTCCTGCTAATAGTCCTTATCCACAAACCTGTGCATGACTTCCTCCGATTCTGTAAACATGTTCTCTTACGGGGTACATCTTCTCAACGGCATCATCGTATTTTTCATTTAAGTAATCTTGCATACCCTCGTAGAGGTTAAGACCAACCAATTCAGAGATCTTAGCATTGTCATTAACACCGCTCCTAAATTTGATTTATCAATATAAATTTATTTCGCAAAAGCTTTTCCTTAGTATATTTCTAGTTTGCGTAAAATTCCACTTATATAGTCTATCTCAAGACCTAGTTTTCCAGAGCGGTATCACGAGCGGCGCGCTGTATTTTTTATAACACTGCGCCCCGCTCCTGGTACCGCGCTGGAAACCTTGGTCTTGAGATGTACTATATTATAAAAGACTAAAGATCTTGGTTAAAAACTTGTACTACATATTGTCGGATTACATCGTAATACCGCTGTTTCATTGGCATATTTTCCCAATTAAAACACTGCAGCTGCGGACATTTTGGGACGCAGAAACTACATCATTTGTTTCCTGTCAGTATTACTGTTGAATCCTATTATAATACACAGGCTGACTGAACATCAGTTAAATTATGATTTAGTTATCGGGATACGGATATTCTTACTTGGTGAAGTTAACCAGTGAATCGTGCATCTTAGTTTCTATGTCGAATTCTCCCCTTCTGAAGAACATAGGACCTAGATGACAATCATTGAACGAGGTGATATGGTCGACTACATGAGGCTCCATGGTAGGCAGATTCTTCCATCTAAAGTAAAACAGAATTACTTTAATTGGGTTTTAAACACGTTAACAATTATTTTTATAGTGGAGCAATGTATTTCTATAAAAAGGTTTGAACAAGTTTTGGCACAGAATATGTGTTGATAAATTGCTTCGTAATCAATATTTTAAAGTCATAGCTGGAGGTTTATTTGATGAAAAATTAGACCTGATTAGACCTGTTAATTTAAATTTAAGTTTTTAAGTTATTTGAAAGTTTCAAGCTTTCCGAGTTCAGTTTAACAACCCTAGTAAAAATGGGTAAACATTACATTATTGTACCAACCTCTCTCCAACGTTGAATCCTTCCATTTCTAGTCGAAGCAGTAGAGCGGATGCATCTACCATATCGAGAACTGCACTGCGTTTAGCAGCACGAACAGATACTTCGCTGAAATACACAGATTTAGTTTTGTTTCCAACGATGCTTCCTACAAGCCTCAATATGCTATATAGATTAACATATTGTGGGTTTTCCATCATGGTGGGCCCGATATTCTTCAAAGCACGAGTCCGACCCAGCACGAGCCACTTTCGGTCGATCCCAAACGCCAAATCTCCAACTTACTCATCGTAAATCTGCACAGCTGCATCATAGTCTCCCTTTTCAATGTGGAAGACGGCATTGTGCCAGTAGTTGTGGGTAGCGATGATCCATCCTGGCTAAATTTGCTACTTCATAGAATTTCTTTAAATTGCAGTAAAACATAATACTAATCAACAAATTTGCCTTATAACCATTTCAGGATTAGAAAAAGTATTAAACTGTATGTTATGTGGCTGAATACTAAACTATTAGACAAACTAACCCTCCAGTCGCTGACTGTAGCATTTAGAAACTCTAATCCTTCATTGTACCGTCCTTCCATCTCCATAACATGAGTACGTGCATGAGTAGCCCAAGCATCGAAACGATTTAGCTCAAGAGCCTGCAAAAAGGTCGATTAAGAAAAATTTAAGTTATCCCAGTCTTTTCCCAACTAAGATTTGTGACCCAAAAATGATATAGTCTTGGAGTAACATATTTAGCATGCTTTCTAGCTAAGAAAGAGAAGATGAACGAAATCAAAAACTATCACGAGCTAGTTTTCTAGCTCAGTAACTTGGTGAAAGGATTAACACGGAAATACTTTTGAAGCTTTGTGCACCCGAAGATTGAATGTTATAAAGGAGCCGTCTCTGTTTAGAAGATTCCGGAATGAATGCCGAAGCCCTGCGCCGAAGAAAGCTACAGTTATTGTGTGATCTGTACGATTACAGAAAATAAATATTTTTTTATAAATAACTTTTGAAGAAATGTCAATCACTCCAGTGATTGTTTATGTATTTGTATATTCCCCAGGATTCTCCCCTGAAGGCCTAGCTCCTGATAAGGACTATATATAAACGCATCTATTCAATTTCTAACCTTTAAAGCTGATTTCTCGGCATCTCTATATTCACCACATTCCTCTTGACCAAAAGCCAGCATTCCGTAGAGGTAACTAAAATAACATGTTCAGAATTCAAACAAAGAAAAGTTTTTTTAGGCACACTTGACCTTTAAAAAGATTGAACAAAACTTTAAAAAAGTCATATATGAGACACTAAGAAAGGTTTACAAAACTAACTTCTTCGCAAATAAGTTAAAAAGTCTGTTTTAGAGCTATGTTTTTAGCGCAGTAATCTTGGTAGCAGCGTTTTTGGTTAAAAATGGTCTGAAAAATGGTGGTTGGCGAGCCTTTTTCAAAAGTATATTTATTGTAATCTAAGATGGTATCTCCCCAGTGGCCGTAGCATGGAAACGCCCGGATGGGTGCCGGGGCAGTTTTGGCCTCCCGAGCAGTTGAGAATTGATGCCCGGATAGGCAAAAAACTGCGCGGGCACCCACCCGGGAGTTCCTATCCAACGGCCACTGGACATTGTTCTCAAAAACTAGTTCTTGATATAAACTATAGTTTAAAATCTATGGATGACAAATAAATTACCTATAACATGGCATATCTCCAGTCCAATGTGGAATAGCCTTCTTCATTGAATCACGCTTGCCATGGCAGTCTCCCATGAAAAAATAGGCTTCGTGAGCCATCTGAAAAAAAGGTTTTCTCAAAGATAAACCCAAGTTAAAACTTTATAGTCTATTCCAAAAGTAAAGAGGACGTTCCTTCGCGTATTTTTATGAGAAATTTGGTTAATTAGCTAAGTCCAAAGGAAACATGTTGCGGAATATGACTTTAAATTTTTGACAGCGCCATATTAGTTTTGAATTTGTCGATAACAGATTACCGTAACCCACCTTTAAAGCTAAAAGATCTGTAGGATGTTCAGTGGCAATAGCTTCCCATTTGTCAGCGGCGGCACGGAAATGACTAAAAATGTAGATGGAGTTCAAAAATTGTTGAAAAAATTTATAAAGAAAATATAATATTGTTTCATCAACTAAACATTTGACCATCAAAACTATTTAAAATAAATGAAATGACATCAGCTATTCCTATGCAAAAGTTCCGTTGCCTACCCGTTAGCCCAGAAATCCAGTGCCTTCACGTGATCCTTTTCCCAATCTGTTCCAGACTGTTCAGTATCGGTCTAAAATTGAACAGGTTATAGGTTTTCAAATATAATATAATTTTTTATAGTTAGCGCCGAGAGTAATAATGGAGTATCACTTGCGTATTTATAGGATTTTGAACACCGCAACTGTAGGCAAATTGCAGGCGCATACTTGGAAAGTGGAATATTGAACGGAGAGTAGCCGCCAGATGCTGGCGGGGTGCTCGAAAAAGGGGCTCAGACGAGCGTTGAATTCATTAAACTCTATCATTACTCTTGGCGCTGACTATATAAGTAGCTTTTTATTGGTTGAATGAGCAAAGGAGCTTACCTTTAACTTTTCAATCTGATTCCTAAGACGCTCATTAATTAGAGCGTTGACGCCAGTTCCCATTGTCTCCAAACCATATTTAAAGCATCGGGTTATGACTGAAAGTACGGATTCTGATGCTACAGTTAATTTAACAAATAATGAGTTTCTTCTATAAGATTAGTTGACAATCTTTTAGCCAATCAGAAACTCATTCACTCAACTGTACAGACAAATGCCCTGCCAACTATTTCCAAAACCGTAAAACTTTTAATATTTTCATTATACATAAGTGTCACTACTATTTTCTCCAGTGTCCCGAATAAAAAACTCAAAAGGAGTCCCGTTTCCCGTATTGCGGATCCGCAAACCCGTAAGGAATAAGACGGTGTTCTCAAGTAGGCCCGGGAGGTTTTTTAACCATAACTTTGCAGAAAATTAACTTTTTTGTTCAATTTTGGTATTAATTTGTTGGTTTTTACACCTGCTATAACATAAAAAAGAGAAATTAATTATTTTCCTCTCACCTAGGACAAAATCATTCACGGGCCGAGCGGGCCGACTTGAGAACACCGGAATAAGACTTTGAACTCACTCGCATCGGGTTCTGCTTTGATCATTTTCTCCGCGGTGGCTCCTAGTCCTCCCAACTGTTCACAATCTGTCCATGATACAAGTTGTCTAAGCAGACCATCAAATAGTTTCATAGCCTCATTTGAGGTAGTCGAGACAAGAAGGCCCTGTGCCTGCCAACCAGCACAATCACGAAGGTTATCTGCACACCAAGCTGCCATACTGAAATGGAAAACGGTTATTAGTTAGATGAAACGATACAAACTAGAATGAAATAAATAATGAAAGACAAAGTTTAATACTAGGCAGAATGCTCAATCCAGAGGGCGGGCTTGCCAGCATCACGCTAGAAAACAAATTGCGGTTCAAACGACAACCAAGAATTCCAGGAATTTAATAAATAGTTGAAAGAATTTCGGAAAATTATTATACTTTACATTATAACATGGCTCGAAATTGTTTTCCAGTCAAAACTTAACATAAAATGAAATTATATGATTTTTATCTAAGAATATAAGATATTTTTGAGAAGCTTCTCTAGAGAATTGAGGGATGTATAGACTATACTTTAGAGTATAGTGAGATAATCGAGTTAAAAATGGCTAGGAAAATCTTTGAAAAACGAAGCTTAACGCAATATTCTCCAAAAATACGCAAGTAACACTTTATTTTTCCTCTTGGCACTGACTATATGTATATAGTCCAATTCAAAACGAATAATGGAGTGCAGAAAATAATGTTTCTTGTAGGCAATTGCGTTTGGCTTGTAAATAATTTTCTAAACCCCATAATTTGTTGTGAATCCGACTATAGTCCAATTCAAAAGTAAAGAAACCGTGCTAACAAGTAAACGATCCGTTTCGCAAAACTTTATTTCCAATGTTTTTTAAGTACGCAACAATCCTATTAAAATACGAGTAAAGAGACATAACTTCTTCATTCTTGAATAGTATTTTAGAAACTTAAAAGATACCTTGCATAAAACTTTTCGATATCATTTATTTGCAACCAGTTGTGAAATCAGGAAAAGGAAACCATCAATGCTTCAAAAGAAATTATAAAACATGTTTATTCCATAAAGTAAAAGAAGACTTTCACTGATAAAGATGGCGGCTTACGAGATTATCTCGTCAATTCGGTTTCACCGGCACGTGTAATATGCCATTGGCAAAGGGAAAACAGGTTCGATATGTCAAAAGATTAGTTATTAAGCTTTATGATCGAGCTTATTTATAACTACAAACTTCTCACTTTTAAGATTAGACAAATGTTTTGTGTTTTAGAATGATATCTCGTTTTACTTTATGTTTTACCTAAGGAAACGTATACTTCTTAGAACTTCTTAAATACATGGAGGTAGAGTTATTTACCTTTGCTGTATAATCTTGACGTTCTTATTGCTCTATTCTTAATATTGATTGGGGTTTTCCGTGTATATGTATAATGTTACTTTGGGTCGGTTACCACTCAGTGCTTTACTATATAGGAACCATTTCTGAAGCCTAACCATATTTGTATATCCCTGGAACAACATATTGAAGTATGTCATGCAAGTTTTTAATAAGTCCATGCCTCTACAAACAATGTTATTCTTTGTATTCTCAAGAGTTTCACGTGACCATCGAAATCACCCTACTCCTTACTCTTAATTCTCAGTATTTGGCGCCACGCTGCCGGTTGCAAAGGTTCCGGGTCAAGACCACAACTACTACTATCGAGAGAAAACCAACAAAGGTTTAAACAAAAATGATAGAGTACACTGTTTGTTATTAGAATGAATGATTGAAAGAATGATATGTTTGCTGAATTATGAATAATGCCTTTTCTTAGGGTGTAATGATTCGAGTGAAAACCATCGACCAGATGACACTAAGAAAATGATCTATTACCGTGATTAGGTGTTAAAATAGGTTAATTAAGTACAAAGCTGGCTTTACTTTCTGCGTGGTTTTCATGAGCCTTAGGGGTCATACTTATGTTCCTTTAAGGCTTGCTATGACTTTCATCAGACTAAACTATTATATAATTTCATGCATTGTTATATATTTGGATTATCCCCAAATCAGAGAACGGAATGGGCCCAACTGATTCGAAATTTCTTGGCCCGGCCGCCCGAGAAATTCGCAGCCCTGTCCGTGATCTTCAGTAACTCTAATCATTTGGCCATTGTTCCCCTGAGCTTTTATCATTACATGTTTAACTTTGCGATGGTGCGGAACCGTTTTTTTCCCAGTTTCCGCAATTTTCTAATTATAAGTAAAGTATTACTTTATTCTTAAATGACAATCTGTTAAACCGGTTACTGCAGACCGCACTCTTCAACTGCGTCGCTGTACTTATAACACTCTAAAATTTCATAGGTTAACAAGCTTTCTCACTGAAGAAACTAAGAAATATAGTAGATTCAAAATAAGAGGCGGTGTTGAAAATGCATATTTCACAATACTTTTTCATCCAAAGCTTTGTAAATACGTAACTTTTTCATGAAAATACGCAGAAGACGCGGCCTGTTTACTGAACAGCACTATATAGTCGGCGGAAAAACGATATGCAAGTTAAAGGTCTGAGTGATCAATTTACAAAGCGCAAAATGGTTTTAATCACTGATATAAATTAATGTTTTCAGAAAAATAAGTTAGTTGTGGTGTTGTACACTTCATCCTTCACTAGTTTGCGTTTTCGCGCGCTATTGCTCGGCCGCGCTCCAATAACATTTGCAGTTCGCACCGTATACCCTTGCATAAGACTTTGTCGTCGACTATGCATGTAATTGGAATGTTATTGCATGCTTTTAGAGTGTTTATGCATAAGCGTACAAGGTCAAGTTAAGTTCTTCAATACTTATTACCGACTCTTTTCAAGAGTAGAGAACTTTGCGACTAGGCCGTTAAACTTTATTTTCGTAAATGGGGTGCTTATACTTTTCAATACAATGCGATTACAAAGACTTGTCAAAACATTTCAGAACTTATGTTGAACTAATTGTAAGTTATTACAGGTATTGATGTTTTATAATTAGGAAATCTTGCATGAAATTGTATTTGTCTAGTTATTTACTCTGCATGTATAGTCGGTATCAGAAGCTAACTTCCCAGTGTAATAACCTGGAGATAGGTGGTGTTATATTAAAATGAATGTACTTTTCAAGAAAGGATCTCAATATCCACTCACTGTTTGACACCAACTTCTCTAGCACATCTCTCATTTAAGCTATTCCCTTTGTGCTAAATCTCACACCGGAAGGTAAATCTCGTACCCGGCGTCGCCAGGTCTCCCAATTGCATTAAAATCAGGTCTTTCGTACAAATTCAGCGTATCTTAGCGTTATTTTGCAAATTCCAGTCATTTTCATTCGCGTTCAAACGACCGAACTTCACCGCTAAATTAAGTGATTTCAGTAAATCAGGTCATTTCAAGGGGGATATCCGTAGTAGGCTAGGTAGAGTGGGCCGGCTGGGGAGGCCCTTGACAGCTTAGTCATCAATTTAGCCTGAAATAATGGCGTAAAATGCCTTTTGAATGAGACTTGGTATCATCGGAACACGGGACGGCGTGTTTGGTGCGAGCGGCCGATGGCGACAAAAGAAACACTTTAGGCGCATGCGCGCGGACCAAAACCGGCTTTCTCAAGAGGCGCAGTGGCAAATTCCTGGTTTAAAGTAAGAACAACAATAATAGAATAATAGAATAATGTAACGATGTTAAGCGAAAGTGATGGTTGGAATAATATTTATGCAATTTGGAAACAAGTTTTACGAGGAAGTGTTTTGAGGTAAAGTGTGATGCAAGAATGGGCAAGGACCTATCAATGTACTTTGACATTAGTAGTCATCTGACAATAAAAAAACCCCAGAATTCACAGTATACTAGCGGGTTTATTTTTCAAAATTGTATAGCCTTTGAATTTCATGACATCAAGTGTTTGAGATTTGCTGAATTCGTGTAAAAACTTCTTCACTATAGTCGGCGGTCAAAGTTCATGCAAGGATATACGGCACGAGCGGCAAGTTTTATTGGAGCGCGGTGGAGCAAGGGAGCTCGGAAACGCGTACTATTCAATGATGCATGCTACAAACCTATGTCTAATCTGTTTTTTGTGGAACAGTTAACTTATATTAGTGAATATAACTATTTTGCGTGTTTTAAATTGGTCAGTTAGACCTTTAACTTGCAGATCGTTTGCCCGTCGACTTTAGCATCGATCCTCAAAGCTATGTTTTAGCCTGAAGATGAGGCTCCCAATCCACCAATTTTCCATTTATTTTTCTATAACACCACTAATCCCGGGGATGCTTCTTAAATCATTACTGCTAATAAGTTTATGTGATTTAAAAACATATTAGAACTTGGTATATTTACTTAGTCTAATCGTACTTCTTCGAGCTATTAGATCAATTTATCCTATTTTACAAATAACACTTATCCACTATACTTTGCAATGCTGCAAAAGCAGAACATCGAAAAACCTCAAATTCAAGTGATCTTGAAGTTCTTTACATGCTACACCTACGCGCTTCCGCCTTTGATTTTGCTGCCTTTAAGGAGGTTCTGACCTCCAGTTTTCGGTTTATATATACTCTAGCATTGCTCGTTGCATAGCTCCAGGAAAACATAAGATCACTTTGCTTAATCCTCCGAGAACTAACAATAGTTTGATTATATAGTCTTTATCAAAATCAATCATTCTAACGCAATGACCTGGAGAAAGACCGTATTGAATTATAATTAATGCAGTTTGGAAGAAAAGGCTTACAATCCCATGATTTCATTTATTTTTAAGAAAACCACTGCTTTTCAGGATATCGACACTAAATCCTATCTCATGATACCCACTTTTTGTTAACACCGGGTATGATCTACCCTTACTGCTAAAGCAGTGATCCTGGAAACTTCTCGGACCTTTTCTACCACTTTCTGGCCTGAGCAGTTATTAACTCTGCAATCAAAAAAGTTCCAGCATAGTGAAGTGTTATCAAAAACTCCTGCAACGAAAACTTTTCTGTCATTTTCTGTTCTCGGTGAAAGATCAAAGTTAGGCAACAAATGTGATCGTAGCCGAAAACTGCTACGGGATACTGAAATTGTAGTTGCATAGTATTAAGATAGTAGTATTTTATTTACAACCGCAATGCTATGCAAAATCGTTTAGGAAAACCGTAATACAGTCTCTTTTCTCAATTATAGTCGGTATCAACTGCGAGGTTTCCAGCGCTGTTACCAGGAGATGAGACGGTGTTAGATTAAATGAATGCGCTCATGAAGGAAGCCTCCCAATCCACAGATTTTATATTAATTTTTGCTCAACACCGCTGCTCCCCATGATACAGCACTGGTAATCTAGCGCTTGTTATAGATTATACCTAAAACGCATTATTATATCATCTAAAACTAACATTCTCACCCCAATATTTGTTATCGCAGTTAGCTAGACCCCAGTAGATCACGAGTCTATTGCCTAATTTGTGTATATGTTATTTATTGACCTAGCGGTGTTAATAATTATAATAAATGGCTGTGACCTGTATTCGATAGAAGTCCATAGTCAATATATGTAACCCAAAGTCGAGTTGAGTGTTTTAGAACTCTTCTTGACTGCTAGCGACCCAAATTATTAAACTCATTCATTACCAAGATAATTATTATTTATTTCAAGAAATTATCATTTAGTCTTATTTTTCTTTTTCTTTGTCTTACTAACTTCCCCATTAAATAACTTATGAACTTTTACCCCCCAAATCTTCTCGACGTTTCGCAGTGCGAAGTTCAGAAAAACAATCGGAAACCACCTGTCGAAACTAGACTATCTATGTGACCTTTTCAATCTTTAAAAAGGTTTTTGCTTTCGTTTAGTAAATAAGCCTTGCGTTGCTTTAGACTTAAGTCCAGACATATTATTCTATTTTTTTTAATATGGTGAAGCTTTTAATCGAAAGCTTTATATTTTATATAATTCTACTATAGTGTGATTCAAAATGAATAATGAAGTGTTACTTGCGTATTTTAAGTAAATTTTGCGTATATTTTCGGTTTTCGAATTCTTTCAGAGCAATTTTCAAAGATATTCTTTTTTTAACACTCCATACTCTCGAATCACACTATATGGTTATAAGATTATCCGCTTTATAAGCCTATATCCTTCAACTTTCAAAAGCTTCCAATAATTTACCACCACTCATTTACAACTCATTTCCATGGAACCAATGCTCCGAATAAATAAAATCCCAACTTTCCATCCTTTGCTTTGAATCCTTCTCAGGGCGGGCCGAGGTTTGGGACAGCTTAGCCCCGGACAGGGTACGTGCCTATTATCTGAACCCAACCTGTAGCCCTTTCTGTGACCTTTACCCGGCTGGTCATACTTTCTTAACATTCTTTCGTCTTCTTGTTCGTTCTTATTTTATTGTAAGTGTTCTTTTTATGTGTATCTCTTGCTTGTTTAGGCTGCAGCTACTAGAGGCGGGGCCTTCTGTCTACCAGTCTACTCCACTATGTCCCCCATATACCTTATACAACTCTTTATATTTTTAATATGGATTAATCATGTTAGGTGGGTATTTATAAATATATAGTCGGTATCAAGCAAGTGTTCCAGTGCGGTGTCTTGGGGAGAGCGGTGTTATATAAAAATGAATTGAAAGTTGGTGGAGTTGAAGTTTTTTCTACAAAAGTAATTTATTTTTATGAAACACCGCGTTCGCCAAGAACACTGCGCTAGAAACCTAGCTTTCGGCAAGAATATTGATATGAACATTTGGGATGAATTATGTTTAAACAGATAGGAAAAATTATAAATCGCAATCAAAATAAGTAAGATCAGACAAATTGAATGAAAACAAAAACTAGTGTCAAAATATACGGAAACTCTAGTCTGTTTCAAAGCCTGCATTGCGCCGGTCTCCGTCGATACGCGGTAAAATATTAAATACCGGGCAACTCAGAAATATTCTGAAGGCACAATTTTGCAACAACGCGCATCCAGTAAGGCCGTCGCTATTCTTGGTTTTGAAATAGACTATGCCGACCAAGAGATTAGTCTAAATAATACTTTGCAGCAGTTAACTTTGTGAGTAATAGGATTGCTTGAGAGATATATTCAGCGCCAATAGTAATAATGGAGTGTTGCTAGCGTATTTTACGAGAATATTGCGTCAAGTTTCGTTTTTGAATATTTTCCGAGCCATTTTGAACGAGATTATTTTTCAACACTTCATTATTACTCTTGGCGCTGACTATATTAACGTTAATAGATAGGCTATTTTAAATACAATCAGACTCGCTCAGTTTAATCAAGCATTAATAACAATTGTCTTTCCTTGAAAACCAGACCAAAAAAAGTGAGTTTCCAAACTTCCATGGAGCGAGACAACTACGAATTTTCAATCACAAATCCCTCCGATTTAACTATAGCCACTTTATCCGTGTCGTCACAGCCCACATGGCAACCTATTGAACCACTCGTAACTAAAAAACAAAAAGTGTTTCTCCCAATATTTTGGGGTGAAGTTCACCCTATTTCTTCAATTCAAGTGGCATGGGATGGCCTTTCGAGTGTCGGTTTTGAAACCTTTCGTAAGATTTCCAATTTGTCTCGGTTCGTCCTCCACAAAAAGGCCGTTTCCAGGCAGAAAAGGACAAAAAAGACAGTCATTTCACGCTTTCTAACCACCGACTGCGAATTGCAAAACTTTCAACATTTTAATGGGAATGGGATGTTACTTCCGGAAAGAGACAACAGAGTGATTGAACCGAAAAACTTAGATTTTGACTTCTTTGTTGAGTTAAAAGTTCAAAAACAAAGAGATTCACTGCATTTGAATCGATAATGAGACATTTTCAGAGCTTCATGCACAATATTAGACCATCAAGCCTGTGATGAATTATGTAAGGTAGGTAATATAATAGTATGCAAGAGAATGTTTATTGTTCGAACGTTAGATCGTATACATTGATATACATATAATTCATTGAGATGTAAAGAAAAACCATATCATTTTGAAAAAATATTTATCTTTTGTAGGTTGATAATTTTTGGTACGGTCATTGCACAGCATGGGATGGCAAAGATTTTAGGTAGGTGATTCACAAATTAGCGCGAGACCCTTATTCTTATTATCAAGTCACAGTACTACTTTGTATGAAGTATATGATTTAGTCTGTAACAACAATTAGGTTCTCTGCGCAGTAGTTTGGGATGCAGAGGTGTTGTACAACAATGACTGAAATATATTTCTTCAAAGTTACATTTATTTTAATCTAACATCGCCTCTCCCCAATATGCTTCGCTGAAAACTTAGCTGTTGATATAGTCAGATTCAAAAGTAATGAGGCCGTGAATGCTGCATATTTCTTCATTTTTAACACTACTGCGCCTGCTGGCATTCTAAGCGCGCGGTAGCAGCAGATTGCAAACTTGCTTTCGCTCTGCCTTACTCGGACAAAATATTGCAACACTCATGCTTATTAACACGGCCTCATTTTTTGAATCCGACTATACAGAATATGGTTCAAATAGTAACTAAAAGTACAAGCTACTTAATTTCAGTTGTAAATGTTTCGATTATCATGCCCCATTAGATGGTAAACGATGTGAAGGAATGCAGGAACACTGTGCCAAGAAATGCCAGCAAACGGTAGGCTTAACAGTATAATTATACAGTTTCCTAGAGTAAGAAGGCCGCGTGTTTCTCGTATTTTCATGAAACTTTAAAATGAAATATACTGCAAATGAGTATTTAAATCTTTTAGCAATGTCTCTTTACTTTTGAGTTCGACTATATGAAGAAATACATTTATATAAATAAGGAAGGCAAAGAAACCCAGCAAATGTACTGACAACTATATGCACTCTTTTAAACATAATATTGGGATTGAGCAAAAATTAAGTTCGGTCGCACCAAAGCTACTGTTTTTATTAACATTGCGGTTAAGAATTAGCCCAGTTCAGAAAAATACAACCATATTCTATTAGAAACAAAAACTTATGACTTCTATCTGAAGAAAAATCTCCTTCTCGAGAGAAACCATGCGTTTCTGATTCATTTATGCTAGTCAGAAAATCACGAGTGGCATTGTTATTAGTAAAGTAATATTAGAGGGCAACATTTTATATTATAAAAAACCAAACAAACCATAAATAATAACAGTTATTGATTTTTCAATCAAATGCACTGCGCGTCATAAGTGTAAGAACACCTCGACATTTCCTAATTTACATGTTTAAACTTAATCGTTGAGGTTTTCTACTTCCAAAATCGTTTTTAACATATTTTAAAACATATAGAAAACAAGTTACACAAAAGTTCTAATAAAACTTGAAGTTTAAAAATTAACAAATATCACTAAGCAATGCAAAAGGATCACGAGTTAATGTTAGAAGGTACCTAATGTTTGTATTTGCGCAAAAGAATAGGGGTCAGCTGATGGTTTGAATAGCACAAGGTTTTTAGCTCAGAAAAAAATTCTGTGTATTGGTTCATAGTCGTTTGTAAAAAACCAGTTTATTACGTTGTTCATTCAAACTAGGCACATTTCTATCATGTTCGATAAAAGTTCGAGTGTAACGCTTAAACTCGGAAAGAAAAACCTATTTTTACGCAAGTTTTAAGTACAAATTTCTTTTGAAATAATTCAAAAGAGGGTCGAATACTTTTAAAACAAACTATTTAGTAAGATACTTCAATGATAATCAAATTTCGAAAGTGTATTTTAAAAATAAAGTAAGAAAACAATAAATTATGTTTTTGTTTTTGAAGTAACTGAGTTTCGCTTAGTTGCCGACTGCTGGTTGTTTACATGCTACTGCGGCACGTGGAATAAAAGGCCCCACCCAGACAAGCTAAAAATGCAAAATAACGGCTATTTTTGGCAAATGCACTCGATTTCGCAAAGCATCACCCCACTGTTGGCGAGATTTTTGTGGTAAAGTGCGTTTTTTATTGTTTTCAATCAGATTTCCTCAGCGAAAACACTAATTTAGACTTTGGGATTTAGAAACTGCTTTAAGATATTACTTAGAGACTTAATTTGTGGGGATAATCAAAAGGTACAATTTCTAAGAGAATTTACCGAATTATGATGAAATATAGTCTGTACCAAGATCTTGATTTCCATAGCAGTTTGCTGGAGAGCAGCGATGTTATATAAAAATGAATAAAACTAAGCTCGTAATGGAAACTCAAGTTTATATGGTTCATAGACCATATTTAAGTAAAAATACTAAGACACTGTTCTTAAGAATATAATGATAACATTTCTGCACATAAAACAAAGTTGATTTATTAATCACTTTTATAGTTTGAAACATTTTAAAACTGTGCGAATACGTTTGTATGATTGCATTTACTGACTTCATAAGAATTCTCGACTATGCTTATCGAGCAGACTTCAACCATAAGGAGGGAATTATATGATAAGCAATAAAACTAACAAAGAAATGAAGAAGACAACTGTAAAGAAGTAGAAAAGTGATGGAACCAGTGGCCGTAGCATAGAAACGCCCGGCTGGGTGCCCGAACAGTTGTGGATTGTTGCCCGGGTAGGCTAAAAACATCCCGGACACCCACCCGGGCGTTTCTATACTGCGGCCATAGGGTATTTCATTTGATTTCGTAATTTAAGGGTGTTACCAAAGAAGTATAGCTTGTCTGAATCGAGAAATATTCAAACAAGATTTGGAAATGATTGCCGCTAAAAAGCATTCAAATCGGTCAAAACTACATTATGAATGAAACAAACCGCTAAAACAAAAATTAAAACAAACTATAAAGAACAACAGTTATTGATTAATGCAATCAGATAACATAGGCAACATATCTAGTAATCTAACTGGTTCAAATGTTATTGTTAGAGGGTAACTCATGTTTACATTAGCGCTAAAGATTAGTGATCAGTTGGGTTCTAGCTCAAAAACAAATTGCAAGTTTTGTTCTATAATTATAGTCAACGCTGAGAGTATCAATGGAGTGCAACTTGCGCATTTATATATTTTTAACACCGCACCGACAGGCAAATTGCACGCGAATACTTGCAAAGTACAATATTGGACGTAGAGTAGCCGCAGGATGCTGGCGCTGTGCTCGCAAAAGGGAGCTTAGACGAGCATTGAATTCTTTACACTCCACTGTTACTTTTGGCGCTGACTATATTTGCAAACAATGCAACGAAATCTGTAATCCAAGAGAGTTACAAAAACGATATACTTATTGTTTATAACACAACAACACATAAAATGAGTCGGAAGCCTATTGTAAACCAGAGAAGGGAATGGACGGGCTCTGGAATGGACGGGGAAACTCGTCTCTGGCCTGGGCAAAGCTCGAGAAATTCGCACACCGGGTGTACACTTTTGAAGGCTGCACTTAAAACTGATTCGAAATGGTCACCCCAACTCTGGAGACTATCAAAGTCAGACGTGAATTTGTTTGATTCTTTAGCTTTGACAAACAAATGGAGTAGATAAGAGCCTAAAACGTGGTATTGCACTCTGTCCTAAAGGCAAGATATGAAGACGACCAAGACGGGTTTTATAGGACTCAGCCAGGAAGCACAAAACTATTAAAAAAGATATAAAAGTTCTAAAAAAGAATCAAAGCACGTTTAAGTACGTGTTCTAAAGTAATTATGGTTTGTACTGTTTGAATCAGCTGTATGCCGGATAAAGTAGGGGTCTAGTGGAGCAGGGGGTTGTGGTGTTCCGATGATCTAAAGTAACATAGGGGAAATAGGCTAGATTATGGCTAGGCAGTGATATAGTAAAAGGTTCCATTTTTCAAATCATTTTGAATTTTCCATTTGTATATAAAACGACGCCGACGCCGTCGATGTCGTGAACACCCTCGCCTTCTCCGTCGTAGCTTAGGGCAAAGTTCCAGATTATATTAGCCCTCAGATCTTTGACTACGAGTTTGTAATCCAGATCGACACGTTTTTGAATTTGGTATGAAATTTGAAGCAGATCAGGAATTTCACAAGTAGTTATTTGCACAAATTATATGTTGTCGCCAAGATTCTCAACACATTTAATAAAAATATAAATTTGTTATTCTTGTTGGTTTCAGGGTTCTGAAGGTGGTTTCTGCTATCCCCAGAAGGACGTGAATGAACGAATCAATAGAACTGGTTGTGAATGCTTTAAGGTTAGTTATGACCTATAATAACTTTTATCGGAAAAACAGATATGCCGGCGCTCCGGCGGGACCGGAAAATTTTGAAAATGGGCCAACGTGTTCCCAACCCAGGTTTGTTTTTTCTAAATGACCAAAAACATTGGTATTGTTCCTTTGAATACACTATGTAGTTACAGTCATATTGTGAATGACTTGAAATAATATCAATATTAATTCTTCGAACTTTTGTTCGTTTATTCATTTCGTACAGCTACACTGTATTCCTGCAAGGGCCTGCTACTTTTATCTGATTATGATATTATGCTTTCTCCTTTGCAATACGCAACTAACTGATATCTTTGTGGAATTAATTTTCGAAAAATCACGTGGTCATAGCACGTAATCGGTATTTATATGAAGCAGGTTGAAATATAAGATAATGAAGTTGGGCAGCCGGCCCTAAAAGAGCCCCAACTTGAATTTCGCCCGGTAGCCCATTTCTGCAGAACTAGTTTGGGCCGAAAGACCCGTTTATCTCATTTGAAAATAATTTTAACACAACCATGATTAGTTTAAAAGTGTTTCAACAAAATAAATAAGAACCGCATGCATTATGTTATCCAAAAATCATTTTCAGCAAATTCCCGAGCTATCACGTAGAAGAAAGCGCTCGAACTATGTGAGGAAGTAAGAATTGTGGCCTTTTTTGTCTTTTTGTATTTCAACGAGTACTAAATAAAGTAGTTCTTTTTTGTAGTATTTGGTTAAAGATATAAAGGAGTGATAACAATTTTAAAAGTTTGAATTGGGGTGTGGTTAGAAGTTGCGCCTCATAAGCTTGATGTCGATAGCCTCCAAAGAAGGAATTCTGCAAATTAGTTGTAATTAGCCGCCTCCACTCCCTGTGTGCTGTGCTATAAAGTCCCGCTTCCTATGATTCCCTCGTCGATTTCTTCGCTCCGAATATATGTGATCTCGTGTTTCCTAAAAATTAATAAACAAACATTAAACGTGTTGGATACGCTTTTCAAGAGAATGAATGCTTACAGAGATTGTTTATCCATTTTAGAAAGCGGTACGTATGTTTGGAGCAATAATGTTAGGCGAAGGACTTGGAAACTTGGAATTCCATATTAAAACGCCCAGGGCTGTAAAGTATGTAGGAACCATCTAACTCTAACGCTAGAGGCAAAACTGATCACTGTCACCGCGGGTTTCTGTGAACCCTAACTTTGATATCATCCCCAGACCAGAATTGAATAATTAAAACATAATTCTCTACCAAACACAATAATAATTCATTTGAGACAGTATAGGTCTTAAACATACAATAATACACAAGACAGCACAAAAAAGCAGAAACAATTCGAATTCATAAAATCAAATGATATTTTTATTGAAAGAGCATGGAAAATGATAAGATGAGTAGGAAAAATACGTTTAAACGACCAGAACCAGAAAGTGAGCCGTTGCATCTGAAATAAGAGTTGTGGACACATTGGTATATAATTAGTGTATTTAATGACTTTTGTACAATCGATAAGAAACATATTACATTTAACTATTCTATAGAATAGTTATTTACATATGGGGTAATTGGTAATGGTCCGCGCTGCCCTTTAAAATGGACACCAATCAGTGGTGTGCGGGATCGCATTTTTGAAAAAGGCGGGATCCGGGAACGGATTTCAGGATTGATATTTTTTGCCTGGAATTCAGGAGGGAGGTATTTGGGCTAAAAAAAGGCCGTGATCCGGGATTCGGGAGGGATCCTGCACACCACTGACACGAATGGTAATTTTCAATGATGGCTTTACCAGGTCGAGAAAAATAACGTAAAGAGTGGTTGGTATGGAAACTGGAACTTGTGTACTATTTTTCAATAAGTCAGTTGCTCAAAGCTGTCTCACTCACCTATCACCTAAACAACTGCACACTTTCACTCGTTGATTGTCCGACCTATCATGTCGAAATAAGTCAGCGGCCGACATTTCCCTGAAATGAAACTCATGTTTCTGTGGATCTACTATATTCTTTCGACTCTTTGTTGTTCATCTTTACACTGCAATCAGATTACGGGAGCTTCAATAGTTTGGATTTAGAGTTATTGGGCGCGGGCCGGCCCCCGTGAACACCCTTGAATACAATATGCCTCAAAGTATTTCTGGCATCAATTTTGATTTGATGAAAAGTTAGAATTCACGCACGGTTTGCACTAAAGATGTACTATTTGCTTTACTATGTTACTACTTATCAGTTACATTTGCTGACCAGAACTGCTTCAATCACACGCATATGGTCTGACATTATTGCTAGTAGTGAATCACAGAACGTAAAAAGTTAACTGCCGGTTATGGGAAACGTTAAATTTTATGTGTTCGTGAACTGTGGTTTTGAATTGTCGTAATGCGGCAAAACAGAAACTTTCCAAGGTGAACAAAATACTTAAGGGTTTAGCAAAACTTTCATGATTTAGCATCAAATGCCTAAAGGTTTGGCACATGGGTCATAATGGACTCGGGTCCAATTTCGGCTCTCTGCAAAAACGCCCAGGGAGATTCTCTAGGAGATACCAAACAGTATTTGTAATAATTCTTTCTTCAGGGGGATTCGAACCATCTCCCTCTAGCCTATAAATAGAAGCTTCTAACCAATGGGCCACCATGATACTTTCCAAAAACTTTTTGTGAGTAATATATCCGAATCAAGTGCATATTTTAATTAAAACCAGAGCTCAAGCTAGCTTACAAAACTACATATGAAGTTAGTCGGCGGCCCGCATCTACCAATTGAACTCTCTGGTTCGCATTTTTGCCACCTTAGTTCATACCTGCATATATCGTATCTATCAAACATCGATAAAGTGTGATTATTGAGTCCTCTTTTAGAAAGAGTAAGAGCACATCCACGCATTGTAAGACGAGTCCCGGTGGGTTGGCCTAAACACATTACTATTATTATTATGTTATTCTTAATATAAAATACCTAAAATAAATAGATCCTGTTGAATAGTTAGACATATTGTCCTACATGGGGTTACTTGCATATTACGTGGATCCATGGGCTCGTCACACTGAGCTGTGAAGTTTTTGGGAACAGTGAAGATTCTGGAAAGTGGTAGAGATATTATCAACAGTAGCTTTCTTAAGACTTGGTTATCCGGCCCGTCCTCAGCTCCAAAATTTCTGGCCGGGTCGGGCCGGCACAGGCAGGCCGGTAAGCTATGGCTTTATTGTATGCAGATTTATTCAAAATATGATCCCAAATCCAAATTTCCAACAATTCAGGATATTTGCAACAAAAAGGCTTCATATTAAGTTTTTTTCATTATGTTTATTCACTGATAAATGATATTTTAAAAAGACTATGCCTTATAGTTTGATTTTCTTGACGGTCCCGTATATCGCAATTGAAAATAGCTGGTGGCCTGTTAATTGCCGAAAGAGAGCTGTCCCGGCTTTAGGTTCAACTCTTCAGGTATATAGTCTGATTCGAGAGTAATAATATAGTGTTAAAAAGATTCTCATTGAATATGGCTCTGAAAGTATTCGAAAACCGAAAATATACGCAACATTTCCTTAAATTACGCAAGTAACACCTCATTATTCATGTAGAATCAGACTATGCCTCATACTTCAAAATCAAACCCCAAATTATAGCGATACTATTTTAGTTTTATTACTGTTCGTTAGTTGTTCTCTGGTTCCTCTTGTCATTGAAATATTTGATTTTTAGATAAAATTATTATAATAGGCTATAAATGACAGCCACTTCCTGAACTGATAAAATTCCTTCTTTTCAACATTCAAAAGAAAACTATTAATAATTGAAGTGAAGAAATTTAGCTGTAAGGGATGATTTATAAATATAATAAGGATACGAATAGCAAGGAGTCTCAATATAAAGTTCAGTCAAATTTCTTGGCGAGGTTAGGGTGAATTCTGATTTTGGGAACGAGGGACCGCTTTGGTTTCTATTTGGTTGTAATAAGTTGACAAATATGCTACCGATTTAAGTTGTTTTACATACAGTTGACGGACGAATTGCTTGCAAATATAGGGCTGCGAATACTGCGCAGGGGCACCAATCAGGAAAGTTTAGGAATATCTTGGAATAGATTTCTCCAAATGAATTTGTATGAAATAAGTCTTTTCCGTACCTATGTCTGTCTGCCATTTTCTTTTGCAAATAAACCATCAAATTCGAATTTTAAGCGCCGAACTATTTGAGCTCATAAATCTTTAAAAGAGTAGGCGCAGTGCTTGCACAAAATATAACAGAAGTTCATACTTACTTATCGAGTCCTTTATTAAAATATTCTTCATATCCAGTAGACATGCAGCTGTAGCAGTGATTCTGTCGCAGCGTAACTGAAAATGAAAATAAAAAAACCTATTTTTATGGATACATTTTTGTACGAGCTGATACCGCGCCTGATAGCCATCAAGCAAAAGGTTTCAAAAAGTTTATTTTCACATTCTTCTGCAAATAAACAAATAAACTCCCGGTACATATAATCTGCATCAATTGCTAGGGTTTCCAGCGCGGTATCACGAGCGGGGCTCAGTGTTATAAAAATGAATGTACTTTTAGAGAAAACGCACCACGTCGACCGAATTTACATTCATTATATATAACACTGCGCCCCGGTCGTGGTACCGCGCTGGAAACCTAGGACTTGGGATAGACTATAGATTAGAATGAATATACTTTTATATGAAGGCCCCAATCCACCGACTTCCCATTCATTATATTTAACACCGTGCTTCTCACCACACCGCGCTGGAAATCTTCCGTTTAATATAGATTATAACTAAAACGCATTATTACATCACTATAACTACTATTCTTACCCCAATATTTGTTATAGCAGTTGGATAGACCCCGGTAGACCAAGAGTCTATTGCCTAATTTGTGTAGGTGTTATTTATTGACCTTGCGGTGTTAATAAATATAATAAATGGCTGACCTGCATTGGCTACTTCCGTCAATAAACACATTAATGCTACAATCATTTGAACGCATTATAACATTCCACTAGCACAGGAATACTGCAATATATACATGTATATAGTAATAAAGGTGGAAATATTAAAGTGACAAATATAGTCCGTATCAAGAGGTTCCCAGCAAAGTATCTTCAGAGCAGCGGTGTAAAAGGAAAATCAATGAAACACATAATACAGTCATTTTAATCTAATACCGCAGCTCTTCAGGGTTCTGCGCTGGAAACTTAGCTCTTTATTTACACTATATAAAGTGAATAAACTGTAATTGAAGTTTGAACCAAAACCAATATCTATAAGACATATTAGATGTAAGAATCTAATAAGAAAACAAAAGGTAGAGATGCTATAGAATGTAGATCTGTCAACTACGAATCTAATAAACAACTGATAGAAAACAGACGGTTAGCCGAACGAATAAAAGAAGGTTGCAACACAAATTACGTAAGTATGGTCGGATTCAAAATAAATAACGGAGGGTAGAAAATTATTTACAAGCGAAACTCAATTGCGTACAAACCTTTTTGGCATGAAAATTATTTTCTAAACTCAATTATTCGTTTTGAATCCCACTATAACAAACCTTGCTTCTAACAAATCCACTAAGACCTATAAAGGAAGTCTTTGAACTATACTTGGTAGGGACGTATTACCACCTCGAACGACGTTCATAATAAACTTATTTAATCCCTCACATTAGCTTTAGTGAACTACGTGATTTTGAAAATTCCAAAATTTAGCCCCTACTATCAACACGATAGGGTAACTCATTGAGATGGACATGTGAATGTTTTCTGGCAACTTTTTAATGAAAAACGGCTAAATTTATTGTTTTTCATTAAAGTTATTATAATAAATAAATAATATAAGTGTTTCTTTGCAAGTAATAGATGAACATATGGCGCCTGCTTTAGACTCTGTTATGAATGATTGTGTCGTGCTGTTTGGATATCAATTTCAGTCTATTTTAACATATGTAAGAGCAAAACGAAAGAGAAGAAATATGACACACTTGAGCAATTAGGCCAGTCTTAGCTGGGAAAATGGGAAAATATTTACATACTGACTTTTTGAGCTTAGTTCATAGATTTTCCAGTTGAACCTTTTCATTTACAAAGTAGTAAAACAAGACTGCTCTGAACGAAAAGTTATAAAAATATTAGGTAACTATTATAGTTCATCTCAAGACCTAGGTTTGTAGCGCGGTGAATGTAAAATCGGTCGACGTGGTGCATTTTCTCCAAAAGTACATTCATTTTTATAACACAATGATACTGCGCCTAGCTATTGATACATACTATGTATACCATCTGAAAACCATTAAATGAAAAGAAAAATTTAAATGAAAAAAGACTGGGTAGAAACTGTGAAACCGGCAAAAACCAGACTGTTTCCAATAAAACTCGGATGTTTTCGGTCTTCATTTATTGCGGATGTTTGAAAGTAAAATGCAAATTAATGGAGTGAGGATGGCCATGTATGTGTGTATTGTGTAACATAGAATATTATGAGACTACATAGTATCCAGTTACTACAAGCAAGATTTAGAATGAAGCAGAATAATACTTTAATGAGAAAAGCTTTATGTGTGATTGATAAGATTATATAGTCTGTATCAAGAGCTAGGTTTCCAGAGAAGTAGCTGAAGAACAGCGGCGTTAGAGTAAAATGGATGCAGTTGGTTGTTTCTTGAATACGGTATAAGCCGTAAAAGGTCAAAATAGCGCAAAACAGATTTGGAAACATATTTGATAACTAATTCTCACTCGCAAAGTCGCTTCAGAATCAGAATTATAGTCTTATTTAAGAGTATTAAGGGAGTCTAAAGACTTCCTCTTTTGCCTGAGCCTTTTTTGCAAATTTTGCAAACACTCTGCCGGCCCGTGACGCCTTCTCGCTGTACAAATTTGTCGGCGCGTGCAACTTGCATGTTGTGCGGTGTTAAAAATCTTAAAATACGCAATTAACACTTCTTTCTATCTATTGAAATTCAAAGGTACAAATTAAGGTAACGTGCAAATAACTCTAATTCAATAATTGAATCAGAAGTATGTGTACCCTATCCTAGTAGCAATTTCGCAGAAACATTTGTCCTCCATATAAAATATGGCAATTTGGTCTAATTGAAAATGCAAAAAGTACAATTGTAAAAGAGGTGATTAATGTGTTAATAAATGGGAATAGGCAGATTGAGTAAATGAAAAGCAGAAATAATAAAAAGCCTATAAATCAAACCGAAACCTAGGAACTAGTACAAGTTCTCAATATTTTGAGCCATTATATAGTAGAATCCAAGAATAATACCGGAGTGTAAAAATGAATTATCGTCTGAGACATACGAAACGAAGACAAATTTGCAATCTGCAAGTTGGCGGCGCGTAAAATCCCAGCTTGCGCGGTGTTAAAGATTAGAAAATGGGGAGATTACATGAAAGTATTATTTGAATCCGACTATTTGACACCTGTGTTAGGTTGGAAAATGTTTTATGGACTTGTTTTGTGTTTTCGGGAAAGCTGCGGCGGTTTATTGGTATATATAAAGAGAAATATATAAATTAAGTGACAAACTGACAAACGTAAGTAAAATTCATTGGGAAAAGATTTTAGCAATCAATAAAGGCTGGAAAACTGGGCTTGAACAGCCTAATCTTCCTTTAAAGCCTAAAAGCCAAACGATACTATTGATTAAAAAGTCGTTTCTAGAAAGTTCCACTAGACTGTTTTGTGTATAGTCAGATTCAAAAGTAATAAGGCCGTGTATGCTGCGTATTTCGTCATTTTAACAGTGCGCCTGCTGGAATTTTACGCGCGCGGTATCAGCAGATTGCATATTCGCTTTCGCACTGCTTTACTCAGACAAAATATTGACACCCCACTGCTTATTAACACGGACTTATTACTTTTAAATCTGACTATATAGTATTGTTTAATGGTAACTATTATAAAGACGGTATCTTCTGCATATTTCTATTGAACACTAGTGTATCTAACAAACTTCATAAGGAAACGTGTTACGGAATTGACCTTTAAACTTTTTAACACCGCCACTTTTTTTAACAGCGCTAAATTTTCATTTCTTTGAATTCGGCTATATCCTAGGTAAGTAAAACGTAACATCATAGTTCGTGATTGCCATCCTTGCTTTGGTTTCTAATTAACGCTGTGCTAGATAGACCTTTAAGATGAAACTGCTTTCATGGTGGTCTTAGCTAGTAATTGAAATGATGTAGAGACGCGGTAAGACGAGCAGTCAAGATCGCATTTCTTGTCATTAGGCAGAAACATCTCTAATTGCATAAATGTACAATAAAATGAGAATTATTTAGGGTTAAACTATTTATAGATAGTAGAATTTAACAAAGATGAGGCGTTAAAAAAGTTAAAAGTATATTTCGCTGCAATTTTTCCCTCAAAGTTTGCTAAATAGTGCTTTAGCCTAGTGGTTAGAGCAGCGGTCTCTGAATTCGTGAGGAACTGAGGCTGTGGGTTCGACTCCCCGTAGCTGCGGAAGGGTTGAGAAACCAGCAGCATATTTATGCCATGTTTAGTGCTTCCGAAAACTGAATGTTAGAAAATAGTCGACTCTTCTCTGAAGATTCCGGAATGAACGGCCGAAACCCTGTCTCGAAGAGATCTACTATTCTTATGTGGTATGAGTGATACAGGAAATAAAATACTTTAATACTTTAAAATACTTGCTAAATACGCAACAATTTCAGAAAATACGCAGAAGACGCAGAAGACACGGCCTCTTTAGTCTGGAATAACAATATTCCTGTTTTGATGCCAAATTTTGGTGTGATACCTTCAGGTTAAAAAAGACTACAACAACTATTAAACAGTCAGTTAATAATAAATCTAAGCTTGTCTTTAAAATCCTAAGACAATCAATAGAACATTGTTTTAGGTTTCATAATCAAGTAGCTAAAATATATAAGTTCAAACATTCTTGAGTCGGCTTGTTTGGCGTCAGTAGAATCTGTTAGAATAGAGCGTAATTATCCATGGACATCGCTGTACTTTATAAGGAACAAGTGATGTTGCCAAGAATATAAAAAGTATATAAGAAAATATATTTAAAAAGATGATGAAAAGAATAATTATGTTATAGTTAAATAAAAAACTGCTGCAGTTCAATGGAAGACATGAATAGGTCAATTTAAATTGAGTGTTCTGTCTTGCACATTAAAACTAACTATAAGTATATTGAAGCTGGATAAGCGTAGATTATGTTTTTTGCAGTCCGTATCACAGCTCTCCTCGCCCTAGGGAAATGGGATCAAATGCAAATTGTGAAATCTTGGTGCTCATATCTTGGCTTTTTTTTGTTAAGCAATTAATGATAATATATATATATCATTGTAAGAGCGATGGCTCCATCTGTGCAACTGAGTTTTTAAAATGCTTCGGTTAAAGCTTTCCCTAGAAAAAATGAACTTCAATTTTATAATAAGAGGTCAGTACTTTAACCCAACTGTCTTCATTGGCGAGCCGTGGTATCAAGCGCAATGTTGCATTTTTAATACCGCTGCTCCGTCAGGATATTTTGCTCGAAGATTAGGTTTTGATGCAGATTATTAGTACTTAACAACTTACAAATTAATGTTCAAAACCTTTTGGAAAGTCTATCTATTACCAAAAGTTATTCCAAAAGAATAGGTAAACCAAATCTTTTGCCAAGAACTTATAAACTGGCCGAATATAAGAATTTAGTGGGCCAATTTCAGGTGTTCTAAGGACATTCTGATGACAAATGTGAATGTGCGCGAGATATCATTTGTCAAGAAGGCAAAATGAGACAAGAAAAGTGTTTAAGAATATAGAGAGAATATAAAGGCAAAAATATACATATTACATATTATATATTGCTGATTTTTATAGCTTTATGTATAGTCTATCTCAAGACTTAAGTTTCAGCGCGGTATCACGAGCGGGGCTCTTTGTTATTTAAATGAATATACTTTTGGAGAAACGCACTACGTCGTCCGATTTTCATTCATTATCTATAACACTGCGCCCGCTCGTGATAACGCGCTGGAAACCTAGGTCTTGAGATGGACTATATTCCATATAGAAGTACTCTATCAAGATATTTGTCTTTAAATAACGAGCAAGATGAAAAACTAAGCTTCACATCAACTTGACTGAACTCTCAAATATAACATAACTAGGATGTTTTAACCCCTTAAAAGTTATTCAAAGAAGTGTTTGTAGGTTTTGGCTAATCCTAAATATAATCAAAGCCATTGGGCCATTTCAGACTGCTGGCACGGCTCGCCAACGTGAGCAGTGGGGTTAAAGGACTGTCTTTCAATTTAAGATTACATTTCATTTTTCTCTGGAATGCTTTGACCAAATCATTCGAAAAAACTCAGTTTCATAGATTGAGCTATTGCGTTTCCAATGTATCTGAATAAACACGAATTCCTTAACAAATTAAACCAGCATATGAGCATCAAAATTTCACTATTTGAATTTGCTCTGCCCCGTTATGTTAGAGCGCGGTGAGCCGTGCTGAGAGAAAATATTCTTACATTAAAATTTTCAAATCTAAAGTTAATTCTCGATTATTTGACTTTAAACCTATTTCTCAATGTATTTTGACATGAAAGTGCAATATTTAAGAGGCTGTTGAGGCGGTGTTTAAATTCATTAGAATGTTAGATTAAATAGAAAACGCACGTCTAACTCTTCCAATTAACATTTTCTCTATTCACATTAAACAGATAGCCGTCCCGAAAGGGGGTGAGAGAACACGGAGCTGCGCTAGACGCAGACATACCGAACCAATAGGAAATGGGGTTCCGTTGAGATTCTTGACACCCAATGAACTCACAATAGCGTTACTCAGAAGGTGTAATGTAACACTTGGGAATATTAGAGTTTAGTTATGAAGTTTAATAACTTTAAAAGAGTGTGCAAAGTTTCAATCTATTAAATAATGCCGGATATGATACAATTCAAGACAACAAAATAAAAATAAGAGTTTTGAAGTATATTTCTAAAGTTTCAGGCAGTTGAAGAATAAAAAAGAATCAAACCCTATACTTGTGGAACTCAACTATAGTACGAATCAAGAGATAGATTTCGTGAGCATTGGCTTAGTGTGCAACGGTGCTATATAAAAATGCGTGAAAACTCATTGGATTGGGTGCCCTTTCTTCGAAAATATATTCATTTCAATGTAGCACTGTTTCTCTCCAGCAGACCTCTCAACGGACCGGGCCGGGCACGAAATATACTCCAAAATTGGCCTCCGGGCCGGTCAAGCTTGTTCGAAAATTGAGAGGTCTGCTCTCCAGGATGTTGCGCTAGAAATCTAGTTCTTGATACAGACTATAAATATCATGTTTTCCAATGAGAGCTAGTACGTACTAGTTGAACCTAGAGTAAGTTATAATAAACTAAAACAAGTAATTCTGAAAATCCTTGAACAAAATATAAATATGCTCTAAAATTGGTTCTCCATCATTGGACTTGCTTTAGTACACATCTCGCTGCTGTTTTGGCAGTGTTGAATATTAGTGTAAGCGATATAAATAATTAGGTTTAATAAATGAAAATATGTCCATATGTGTCCTAGTATAGAGCAGGAAGGGCGGAATGGAATTTTAAGAGAACTGGATTTAGATATAGTATTCAAAAGTGATGCGTTGAAAAAATATTATAGTCTGAGAAATGCAAATTGCAGGTTCGGCGCGCGTAAAATGCCAGCCGTTTAAATGTTAAAAATGGAGAAATACGTAGTGTTCACTGTGGTGTTATTCTTGGATCCGACTAGACTGGCCTTTTAAGTTTATCAAAAATCAATAAAAAGGTTTAGTCCGAGACATAAGAAGAGTTGATCTTTTTCAGCTATATTAAACCCATGTAGGCAAGTGAATTTTTCAGATAGAGCTCTAGGATGCCTGAATTTGACATGAGAATGCAAAAACAGAGAAATGTTAGTAAGTCAGTTTTTGCAGAGACGTTTTTTTGAATTCCGCAACGCCTACTGCGGATCAGTACCTTTTGTAGAAAGATGTTGTGAACCTGAGAAACCGGGTCTTGGCAACTACCAAGCCTAAACATTGTTGGTTGAAGCTAGGGGTTCGTCTCGCGCCAGCTCTTGACCAAAATTTTGCTGGCTGGCTATCACACCCATGGTTGAAACCAAAAAGTGGTGGAAAAAATGATTAAGAGTTTTTTACAATAAGTAAATGCTTAACTGTGAGGAAAGCTGCCGACTAACAAACATCACGTTTTCTCGGAAAAGATGGAAATTTGAGATTCTCACAAAATTTCCGAGTCTCAAAATTGTTTTGACAGGCGTTTCATGTGATCTTAGACTGACACTGAGTCATGAAGTTTTGAACAAAATAATATGAAGTTAATTAGAATACTTACGGAGGATTGTAAGTGTAATTAGCAACTAATAATACGTTTACAATGTCCGGTGGATTCAGCCTTAGTAAATCATGAATCAGTTTTACTTGCGATGCGAAAGTTAGTGATTGCAGTGCCCGTAGTATGGTAACGCGCGGTTGGTGCCTGGGCAGTTTTTAGCCAACTACTGCTCGAGCAGCTAAAAACTGCCCTAGCACCCACCCGGGCGTTTCTGTACTACGGCTACAAGTTCTAACTAACTGATGGTCATAGAGTTTAAAAGATCTCTTAAAGACTCGTTTGAAGGCATAAAAATATTATTGTTGAATAACCATCAAATAATCAAGGTGTTCAGTTCTGATCTATTACTCTGTCTACGTTGTGCATAGCTAAAGTCTATACCAAATAAAAGACCTCAGAGCGTGGTAATAAACACAGGCTTCCGCAATTGAGTATTAGTTTTTTAGTTTAATTTTGCCACAGAACGAGCGATTTTCGAAACCTCGAGAAACACCGCTCACTGCAGTCTTTTATGTTATGGACTATATCCGTATAGGACACGAAACTGGTCAAGAAAACATATTGTCAAAGTAGGTCTGTTCATAACTTTAACACGTCAATCATGTTTTATATTTTTAAAAGTATTTTCTATATTTTGCTGTAATTTATGAATAATAAATATGTAATAAGTGTATTTACTGGTTGCGTTTTCTCCGTGCCACTTGGAGGAAACGAAATTGTATCCGAACGGAGGTCCTGAAAGGAGGTAGAACTACGAAAACGGTAGGGGAAGTCAGAAAAACAGGAATGGACTTTTGTAATTTAGTAATACTCTTATGTATATATAGATATGACCTATGAATCCGGGAGGAGGAAAGGGTGGGTTAGATCCCTCCCCCGTTCCAAGCCGGATTGAACAAACGTGGAATGTATGTTTGCATGTTCTCTTATGATTCCCGCAAAACCGACTTCTAGCTGCCCCAAAGATAGAAAAATAACAAGAACACCCATCATATGATATACATTGTTATACGAAATAAACAGTTTTATTATAACCTTGGTGAAAAATAGATTATCTTCTGAGACATGCGACTCAAAGTCAAAGTAGCAATCTGCAGATTCCGCGCGCGTTCAATGGGCCTAGAACTTTACCAGTGCAGAAAGAAATACAGTTGTTTAACTTGAACTGGAACACTTGAAAATTAAGTTTTGTTTAACTCTAAAAATAATGTGTTTCTTTTGACTCTCTTGCAATTACTGAGCAGAGGATAAATTGCGTATCTAAACAGTGAACATCTGGAACGTAAAACTATTGGCTGATCCAGAGCAATAGAAATCACAAAAAATAGAAAGAGTTTCCGCAGAGAGCTGTAAATTTTGAAGTCCAAGCTTCCAAACCCGGAAAAAAACGATTGCTTTAGCAAGGTCCAATATATATTTCAGAAAAAACGCTAAAGTTCCAAAACTAAGGTAAAAACAACATCGGAAAACCCACTGAGGCCTAAATAATTCATATATTCCTATTTTCTTTGGAAGGGTGGAGTGCAGGTTGTTGCTCTCTTATGATTCTCTCTGCATAGAGTGTTATTTTAATTTGTCTTCCGGACGTCGCAGGGGTGGTAAATATTGCCATGGCGGTCTTAGACGCCATTTTGCGTACATCAAATAGGATACTGCAGCAGTCGGGTGGCAATATAAATAACAAGTCTTGATACTGACTTCAGTCTAGATCGTTTGCCGCCAATTTCAGTTATTGCCCCTTTCAAGATGTGAAAATTAATGAAAAATGGGAACATTGAGACAAATTGAAGCTATTCTAGGATGTAAGAGTAGTTTAGTGTTAAGTTAACTAAATAGTTGTGTTGCCAAGTTTTAAAGTTCAATTTAACAGCCATATTGTATAGTTAACGTTTGAATTAGTCTATAATGGTCATAAATATAGTGCTCTTTATATTTGTTGTTGTTCTATAAAAATACTGATGTTCTTCAACTAAGCGGTAGATTTCAAGTATTCAGTGAGCGATCTTATGTTAAGGGCCTCTTAATAACGTGTTAAATGTCAATATCGACAGAATGTAATAAATAATTTGTCTATTATCGTAAAGAAAGCTTTCAAACTATCATATTACGTTGAAGGCTGTCAATTTTGTTCCAATTGGGCGAAATCTAAGTAGTTTCTCAGGGATACGAGTTTCACAGAAAAATGTGGGAACTTACTCGACATACTGCTCAGAATTGAAAACAATTTTGTTATTCTCTGTTTTATTATGAAAGAATACTGCTAAAGTGGTTTACAAAAACTGCAAAACAATTGCTCCCGGTGAGGCTCGAACTCACGACCTTCAGATTATGAGACTGACGCGCTGCCTACTGCGCTACGGAAGCCTGATTTAATAGAGAGCTAATTGTTATGAAGTTCATGGTCAACATGGGAAACCTACTTTGAATTGTGCGCGTAGTAATGTTAATATTTCGATATGCTGGAAGATTTTGTTTACCGCAAGATTGCAGTTGTAAGTGATAGTTTTAACAAATTACAGGTTAAATAATCACATGTTTTCAACTAGGAGCGATTGGAAAATTCAAGCAAATACTCAAAATGGGCACAAAAAGACAAAACACCAAGATTAGTACGAAAACGATATAGAAATTTATATTGTATCTCATTGAACCAAGAACTAAAAACAAGAAATTAGAAAGAAGACTTATGAAAAGAAATGAAAATGGAAACTTAAGTTTTTGATTGTTTGCATTCGTGAAATGGTAATATGTATTATAATCTTCGCTCGCCTACAATTCCTGATTATAAAGTCTAACTCTTGTATTTAAATTTGTAGAGCCTTTCGTTTGAAGTATAGAATATAACTGAACCCTTGCTTTATCCAAATAACCCAAACTTAGCTGTGACATAAATAACACAAATATTCTTTATAACATTATAGAACAAACTGTTTTCATCGACTAATTTAATGTAGTAAATAATGTTTTTAATAATCATGAGTCTGGATATCTTGCATAATTCTATGTTTTTATTTGGGACTAATTGGGGTTGTATTAAGGACAGGAAACAAGGGTCGGCTGTGAAAAAGAGATCGAGAGATCGAGAGAGCACAGGTTGAGTAATAAAAATAATATGTAATAATAATAAATACTTTAAATTATTGTTTCTTTAAGTTAAACTAACATAAAATAGGATATCATATCTATAAACCGCTGTGTTGTGAATGTTGATGAGAATATCAATGCAGTTTCTTCTTTTTGTTCTCCAAACCATAGCTTTTCCGCCATTCAAGGAAGCGACGACTGAAAAAGTTTAGTGTATGGTTATAGTCAGCGCCGAGAGTAATAATGGAGTGTTACTTGGGTATTTTTAAGATTTTAAACACCGCACCTGCAGGCAAATTTCACGCGCTTACTTGCAAAGTTCAATATTGTACGGAGAGTAGCCGTTAGATGCTGTGCCAATAGTATGAACCTGCCCGGGCAGTTGTTAGCCTCTCGAACAGTTGCGAATTGTTGCCCGGGCAGGCTAACAACTGCCCGGCACCCACCCGGGCAGGTTCATACTACGGGCACTGGCGCGGTGCTCGCAAAAGGGGCTCAGACGAGCGTTTAATTCTTTACACTACATCATTACTATTGGCGCTGACTATATGAGGGTAAGCTTAAAATGTTCTACTGCCTGAATAAATTTGCTTTTGTTAACTTGCGTAAGTTATTTTGAGTTTTCTAAATAGCTCGAGTTGGAACCCACTGGGATCTCAGTATTCCGAAAACCGATCATGATTTGAGCTTGGGTCGGTGAAACTGGTTCATTCTGTTAGCATTTCTTGTTCTTACAGTCTTTGTTAGCGCTCTATTTAGTTTTGACTTTTTGATTAGGGCAGCGATTTCTGAATCCGAGAGCATCTGAATATGTGAGTTCGACACCCCTTAGCTGTGTAATACTTGTGAAATCAGCAGCTTACTTATCCCATGTATCGCGCACCCAAAGACTGAATAAAATAGAAAGTAGAAAGTATTAAGAGGAAATTAAGTAAATCCAGATATATATAATAGAAGTCTTTATCACCTCATGTCCACCTTCTCCTTTATTCTCTGTAACACAATTTGGTTAGCCGGCAGAGTGTTGTCATATCTTCGATGTTGAGAATGGCTAGAGTGTTCTTGTTTCTGCAAGGAAATGGTACGTAATATTTTTAGGCCTTTGCAAGAAATAATTTTCAGCGCAGTATTCTATAAAGCCCCGGCGTTATATGAAAATGAATTGAAGATCCATGAACTTAGAGCCTTTTCTTCAAAAGTTCAGTCCTTTTATTCTAACACCGTATTTTCCTAAGGGCACTGCGCTGGAAACCTATCTTTCGATAGAGACTAGAGTTTATCGTAATTTCTATTTACAACTGTGACTACCTGAATGTTTGGCTCTTCTGACAGAACAGCGCTTTCATCTCTGGCATAACCAGTGTATCCAGTTGGTGAAGGCTAAATACATAGTATATCATTGACATCCTTGTATTTATATTCCAGGCGGGTGCTTTAGCCTAGTGGTTAAAGCAGCCGATTCTGAATCCGCGAGCATTTGAGGCTGTGGGTTCGACTCCCCGTAGCTGCAGAAGGCTTGGGGAACCAGCAGCTTATTTATCCCATGTTTTGTGCCCCCCAAAGATTGAATGTTAGAAAGGAGCCGCTCAAAATATGCTCAGAAGGTTCCGAAAATAGTGGTCGAATCCCTGCGCCGAAGAAATCTACAGTTATTGTGGGATATCTGCAATTACAGGAAATAAATAACTTGTATTCATCACAGTCTTTTACAAAAGAAGCAAATTTAAGGCAAAGTTCACAAAATTCATATCTTTCCTTTTCAAGAAGTCTACCTAAGAGCCAGTTGGAAACAGGAGGCTTGAGAAAACTGGTCATGTGAAATTCTGACCTGTGTATATTGATTACTGGTGGGCGGGACCGCAGTATCTTTCGGAGGACAAGGACAATAGAGTCCATCTTTGCCGGATGTACCTTCTCTACCTTCGGCTCCCGGAACACCATCTGGGCCGGGTGGACCCTGAAGAATAGATAAGATTCAGCAATACATGAACATTTTGAAAACAAAATCACGCAGTTTAAGTTGTGATAAGTGTACAAGTTATATCTACTATCATCCATTTATTACTCTAAATCATGAATTTCGCCATATGCTGACTTTTGAGCGTAACTCGAAATTGTTTGACCAAATTTTGCGATAGTCCTGTACAAAAACATTTCGAATAAAACAGAATTCTTTTTATTATTCAACTATTAGGCCACAGATAATTGTGAATTTTTTCTTCAACAATATTTTTAGAAGTCCCACTTCCTATGGTTCCCTGGTCTCACTACTTCCCTCACCATCTGTGATCTAGTGTTTGTAAAGTGAATAAACATAACTAGAATTATACCTGAGGGGCTGCTGGGCCTGGCGGTCCTAGGGTTCCCGGTGGTCCGTAGTCACCAGAACGACCACCAATACCACGAGGTCCGCAAACTAAAATAGCATTGTCCTATTTTTAAAACAAAAAAGACAAAGGATTTTTTTCCTGAATAACTCGCCTCACAATAATAGTTTATTTATTTTGTGTGAGGTGTCGGTCACTCATTTCAAAATCTTCCGAGTAGAGACGGTTTCTTTTTAACTTTGTGAGAATAAATATAATATATAAAGATTTAAATAAGTGGATTTAAGAATATAAAAGAAAGAATTCTATAATAATTCTTTAATGTATCATACCTCCTGGCGATCCGTCTTCTCCTTTTGATCCCGGAAGTCCCTTGCCACCAGAAACTGCACCAGCACCGGCAACACCCTAGAATACTCAGAACTGTTATTTCAAAGTCTACAACTCCCATCTCCTATATTATGAAATCAATGGCTTAAAGGCGCGGTACACCCAAGAAGTCAAGCCAATTATTATTATTTTAAAGTAATTACCACAAAAGAGAAGTATGATGGTATAAATAAGGAAAATTTTGATAAAAATGAAATACTTTATGGTAGCGTGTTCTTTGTGTTTCATTCGATTTGGGTTACTGTAAAGCAATTTACTGAAAACTGTCGAAAACTATATTATGCAATCGAAATGTAGTGAATTTCTTACGAGATTCATGGCTATCACTAGAATCATTGAGAGATCATTCACATTTCGTAAAATTGCTGACGAATCGTTATTCAGTAACTCACTTTAAAACCTGGCCGTCCCATTCTGCCTCGTCTTCCCGGTTCTCCCGGTTCTCCATAGTCTCCATTCTTTCCAGGTAAGCCCGGTATTCCGTGTGGTCCTCTTGGTCCTTTTCTTCCTGGGTATCCAACGGATCCTTTCGGTCCAGGTTGTCCTGGTGGTCCTTGAGGACAAGGGGAACAACCTGGTGGCTCTGATAACGGGGGTTCTAAACATACTTGGTTGATTATAACAGACTACTCAACTTTATAATTCAATTTTTCATTAGTTTTACCCGTTCTAACCTGTTGTTTTCTGGGGCTAAATAGGTTTTCGTCACATAGTTCAGTCCTAAGGGTAACGTGCGGAGCTTTTGAGTAGTTTGTTTTTAGAGCACGTAAAGATTGTTTACAAAAGAGGCTGTGTCTAGTGGATATTTTTATGGGCATGTTGTGACTTTAGCAAAGTTTGAAGGCTAAATAAAGTCTTACGAAATGGGTTTTAATGAACTATATTGTTAGTTCTAATGTCGTGCACAGTTAATACACATTTAACGAATATTGAAACTATTTGTAAAATATTCGAAGGACAAACTTTATTGACAGTACCTCCATAGGGGTTTCCCGCTATTGGTGGTTGTTCCCGTTGGTAGTTAGCTGGAGGAGCGGCGTCCTCACCATCAAAGCCAGCTCGACCAGGATAGCCGTCGATTCCCCTTTCTCTGTAACAAAATTAATAACTATTATTTATATAGTTCATAACTATCTGTAACTCTATGAGCAACTAAGCTACCAGAGAAGTATCCTAGGGAGAAGCGGCGGTATGTAAAAATCAAGGCTGGCAAAAGTGGGGGTTGGGCAGGGCCGGGCAGAAATTTGACCACCGGCCCGGTACCGGGTCGGCCCCGATTTTCAAACATTAACAAAAAAATTAACAAAAATAAAAGTTTTATCAATAAAAATTTTGAGAATAAAGACATAAAGTGTTTTCCACAACTTGGGTGGGCGAAATCTACAAGAAAATAACATTAGATGTATTAGTTAAAACATATCGATTTTTTTGAATTTTGGGTATTGCTACCACTACATAAAAATTTTTGTAATGGAAACTTCAAAACGTTCAGTTTGTAATTAAATTACTGGTTATTGTAGTATTCGTTGACAATAATTTATTCGTTGACAATAATTTGCTATAACTGCTTTACTTACCCAGCAGGCCCTCTTGGACCCTTTTCGCCATTTGGGCATTTGAAAGAAACAGGAAGATTGTCCGAAACGTAACCATCGATGGAACAACAACCTGTAACACATAAACCGCTCCAACTTTACAGACTTGTATAGTCAGCGCCAACAGTAATGATGAAGGGTAAAGAATTCAACGCTCGTCTTTGCGAGCACCGCGCCAGCATCTAGCGGATACTCTCCGTTCAATATTGTACTTTGCAAGTACGCGCGTGAAATTAGCCTGCATGTGCGGTGAAAAATCAAATCCTATAAATACGCAAGCGACACTCTCGTCGCTGACTATATGAGTTCATTTTAATTTAACTGTTCTATATTCTATACTGTTCTATATACTTTGTGCGGGAGTTTTGCCAAGTGGTTGAATCAGTGGTCTCCGAATCCGCGTGGATATGAGGCTGTGGGTTATACTCCCCGCAGCTACGGAAAGCTTGTGAAACTAGCAGCTTACTTATCCTGTCTTTCGTGCACCCGAAGATTGAGAGTTTGAAAAAAGCTGCCTGGCTCTGAATATTCCTGAAATTATGACCCAACCACTGTGCCGAAAAAGCCTACAGTTATTGTATGATATATGCCATTACAGGAAATAAAATACTTTTTTCAAAATACATGAATCAGTATTCTTACATTTTACTTTGGCCAGTGCATATCCATATTGAGGTACTTCTGGCGGAGGTCCATTTGGTGTCGCTGGAGGGTTTCCAGCGTCGTAACTTGATTTGGAACTACTCGAAGTTTCCCTAAGATACGTTTTAAAATAGTATCAAGAAAGTTGCTGTTATCTTGTGATACGTATAGTCAGTTTCAAAAGTAATGAGGCCGTGTATGCTGCGTGTTTGGTCACTTTTAACACTGCGCTTGCATTCATTATTTTTGAATCCGACTATATAAAGAATAGACAATATGTTAAGTAACAAAAATATTAAATCCACACTCAAAAGTAGAATATGAAAGAGCTTACGTATAATAAGCTGCAGCTTGTTCATAAACTTGCTGTCTTCGACGTCTCTGTAGAGAGCTATAAGAACTCATTGAAAGAAGATCGCTCCAGAGAAAATCGGTCAAGTCCTGAAACGGTGTTACTAAAAATGCAGTGTCGACGCTCTATTAAACAGCGCCTAGAAATTTTACGGGCCGGACATGAGCTGAATGTTTGAGAAACGGGCCGGCCCGGGTCGGCCCGGCCGGCTTTTTCCCAGCCCTTCGTATTAACACATTTTAACGAAGGGCTTCTTATGTTTTAAAAGAGCTACACTCTATGTGTTGAACTAACACTTTATCTTTAGCAGTATATGGGTTTACAAGATGAAGAATAAACAATAGAAGCGGGCCCAATTTCAGGAACCTCACCGGCTAGGGCGGTTCCTTTAAAACCAAACCCCTGTCTAGCATTTACGACGTACCTTTGCCTCATCTAGCTCGTGATTGAAGTCAGCTTCCAAAATAGAAAGTGTATACAAAACATATCCAACACCGAAAAGTAGAACGAAAAAGGAACCGCAACCCAAGAATATGGAGCCATTCAATAAGGTTTTATGGCGAAATAGCATTTGGGTTCTGAAATATTTCAGTAGCAAAAAATATAGCCCAGATTAGAATAATCTCTAAACGAAGTTAAAGCCAATTAATTGTAGTTTCGATTGATGCCGTTAGCTGGAGAAAAAACCTGAAAAATTTCTTTTTTGCTAACTATAAGGAGAAATTTCAAAAGCGACCAATCCCAAGTTGTTCGATGCGATTCGAACAGTGTTGTGAACAGTTTAAAAAAGGGTTGAACCTCAACCAAGCTACGACGAGGTATAAAGTCAGATTAAAAAGTACAAGGCCGTGTATGCTGCGTATTTCGTCATTTTTAACACTGCGCATGCTGGCATTCGCGCGATATCAACAGATTGCATATTCGCTTTCGCTCTGCCTTACTCAGACAAAATATGACAACACTCCTGCTACTTAACACGGCCGTATTACTTTTGAGTCCGAATACAGTTGGATTTGAGAGTAATGACGGAGTGATAAAAAATTATAAATATTTGATTTCCCAAAAAGTCGGCAAGTCCCAACTCAGCTTAAACGGTTGCGCAATCGTCTGACTGTTATTCACCAACTATTTATAGTGTTCGTATTCAACTGTCTTTTTGCATTACAGTAACCAGTTATTCGCGGCAAGAACCTCAAGGTGTCGTATAATTGGAGCGCTAAACGATTGACCACCCAACTGGTTATTAGACAATTTGCCGTTAGATTTATAGTTGTATGATTCTGACAATTATGCAATACCAAGAAATGACTGTATAAACTATAAAGAAACAATCTAAAAACGGATTTTGAAGATAATACTTCATAATGCATAAACCACTCTGGGCATGCATTTCATATTGTAACAAGGTTTTCAGTAGTAAAAGTGGTTTAAGTCGAAATAAACGAGGAACAATTGGTTTATCTTGGCTTCTCTTTTAACGGTTACCAGGTTGCAAGACCTGTGGCCGTAGTATAGAACTGCCCGGTTGGCTGCCCGGGCCGCTAGAACAGTTCAGAATTGTTGCCCGGGCATCCACCCGGGCCGTTCTATACTTCGGCCACTAATGGATGTTGCGAAATGCTAGAGATGGGCGTTGCACTGATTCGGAAAAAGAAAGCTTTTCCAGTTTCGGTCGACAAATATCGCTATAGAGCTTCGATTGGACTAATTTTTTGTGACAACTATAGTCGGCGGCCAAACGTTATGCAAGTTAAAGGTCTCAGGGCTCAATTTAAAACGCGCAAAATAGTTATATTTACTAATATTTATTAATTGTTTTAGAAAAAATAAGTTAGATGTGGTGTTGTACACTGCACCATGTGACTTATCCCCGTTTGTACTAGTCACCTGTACTAGTCACCATGTGACTAGTACAGGGCCGCACTCCAGTAAAACTTGCAGTTCGTACCGTATACCCTTGCAAAAGACTTGGCCGCCGACTATATATACATACTTTTGGCAAAAACACTAGTAGGATGATATACTGGAAAAGAACTGAACATATTTTCAGAAAACTCAAAAAAGAGTTGGGTAAGAATCGTTCTGATAGGATGGTGCTTTGTTTTTAGGTAACATATATGTCCATAGTTTTTTTCATATTGTCATCCAATCCAATCACTAAAACGATAGTAATCGACTAAACCCTGAAAATTTCTTTTTTTTCAAATTGAGCAGAACTCTCTTAGATGCCGTAGTACAGTTATAGTTAAGTAGTCCTTCTGATTTGGATAATGTAGTCCATAACAGAAAGAAGACTGCACTAAGCGGTGTTGCCTAAGGTTTGTAAAATCGCTCGTTCTGCGACGAAATTAAACTTCCATTATATGGTTCGATGCGGACGTGTAGGTATACCACCGCGCTCTGCGGTCTTTAGTTTGCTTTAGACTATACCTATTTAGCTCTCTGCATACTCGTACAGTCAATCACGATAGCTAGTTATTAATGAATATTGATCTAGCAAATTACTTGGCCCTTTAGACGACTCAG
>JAQGAV010000074.1:0-52627 GCA_034691345.1 Phasmarhabditis papillosa | reverse complement strand
TCAAAGACTTTAGAAATGGACGAAGTTAAGGAGATTGGCCTATAGTTTTCAACGTTACTTTTGTCACCAGATTTATGAATAGGTTTAACAAGCGCGGTCTTCCATAATTCGGGAATTTCACCAGTTAACAAGATTCTATTAAAAAGCTCAGTCAGTGGAAAGACAATAGCGGGTGCCACTTTATTGAGGAAGTAATATGGAATGCGATCAGGAGAAGTGGATACTCGAAGTGGAAGTTTACTCAGAACCGAGAAGACGCTAGGCACAGAAATATCAATCCAGTCAAGTTTAGCCGAAGTGCGCAATGGAAGGAAATTTGAAGTTGACTGAAAATCCACATAAACTGATTTGAAGAAAGTAGCAAATTTGGAGGCCTTTTCAACATCATTTGTTATACAATGGCCATCAGGAGTTTTAATAATAGGAATACCTTCTTTAGAAGACAATCTACCGTTACAAAAACCAAAGAAGCGCTTAGGATTATTCGATAAAGAGACTTTTTCCTCAAGGATAATACGTAGTCTAAGCTTTTCACGTTTTAATTTACGAGCGGCTTTCAGATATCTATGTGGACCGATACGATGACGTAGAAGAAATAATCTATTAACTTTTTGCTCGAGAAGAGATATTGAAGCTGAGAAGGCGTCCTTTTTACGATGCGAAATTAATGGAATATTCTGCTCAATAAGGTCAAAGAGAAAATCTACAAACTGTTCGTAGAAATCATTAATGGGGATTGAGTTCAAGACCACCAGCCAATTTATACTGTAAATTGAAGCTAAGATAGGTTCATAATTAGCGCCAGCGAAGTTTCGAAACCTCTTACCGCTTACAGAAGTGTGATTAAAACATGTGACTGCAAAGCTAATAGATGAATGGTCGGAGGTAGAAAAAGGAGCTTCAACATTAATACTACTAATAATGGTTGGATCTGAAGTAAGAACTAGATCCAAGATGTTATTACCTAAAGTGGGCGTTCTAACCAGCTGAGTGAGCGAATAATCGGAGGTAAAGTCCAGGAAGAGTTTTTCAGAGCGGGTCAAACTAGAATTACTATGACGGAACCAATTTATATTGGGTAAATTAAAATCACCTAGGACAACTATATTTTCAGTGATAAAAGATTGGGAAGATAGAAAATTAAGACAATCGGAGAAAGAATCTATTGAAGCCGAAGGACTCCTATAGATAAGAGCTGTATATAATTTAAGAATTGGAATAAATATAACACATAGTTGAATATACAGAGAGAAATTTTGAGAGCAGATCAAAGTGGAGGGAAAATCAGACTTTACGAGTATACAAACACCGCCCCCTACGGTGTTGCTGTCACGATCAGTTCGAAAAATATTATAATTACCATTCTGAGAAAGTAAAGAATCGGGAATAAAATCTGGTTTAAGCCAGGTCTCAGTAAGGAAAACAAGATAAGGAGATTGAGTGGCAAGAAGATAATCAAGACAAGGAATTTTGTTTACTAAGGAACGGCAATTTATCAGGTACGAATCCAATGAAGACAAATTTAAAGATGAGGTAGAAACATTATTAAGACAAGCAGGAGCAACACCGGGGACTACACCCTAACGGGAACCTCCTCGGCGAGTAGATGGTTTACGTCTGATGGGTTGAGTATTACCGAGTGTAAGTTCAGCCTCATCCATAGACTCTACAGCTTCGGAAGGACCGGGTAAGGAGGTAGGCAAATTAGAGGAAAATAATGGTAGACCAAGACTATTCAGCAACGGAATGGAGACAGTGTCGACTGAAGTGGACAAGGATTGCGAGCGTTGTTTGGTAGTAATAGTACGGCCCTGTTTAGATGGGGGCTCACCGCGGATTGACGATTGTTGGCGTGGTTGATGGGGTAGTTCACGAGGAGTGCGCAGTTCAAAGAGATTAAGATCTCGGACAACCCATTGAAGTTTTCCGAGATTTGCATTACGACGACCCGCTTCTTTTCTGAGTTCCCGATCCCTGTCCAATTCCTGTTGAGTGTAGTCACGACGGCAGTAGCTATGGACCATATGGGAAGTTAGAGACAGACGCTTACTCTTCATAGAAACGAGAAGACGATCACGGATGGACTGAGACGGGCACTGTATTTTCATGATTCTAGGTCTAGACGACGTTGTACTACGCTGAGGGGGGTGCCGATGTGAAGAGATCTGCCCACCATTGAAAGCATCGATAATTTCTGAGTCACCGGTTGCTTTTACAACCTCCTCAAGGGCTTCGCGGTCAAATTGGGTAGTGAGAATGTCCGTAGCCTTCTCTTCAATACCAACCCAAGTGATACGCTTGGCCTTATCAGCAATCTTGGGCTCGTCAGCGTGGAACTGAGCGAGGGCGGAGTACAGATCAGAGTTGGAAGGAACCGTAGAAGAATTGCAGGACGACTCCAATTTAGCAATACGGGATTCAAAAATGTTATTTTGCTTATTCATTACAGCTGACAATGAATTAAAAACAGATTGGGAGTGCTTAATCGACGTGTTGACCTGAGCAGTGATCGTGGCGAGGGAATCGTGGAAGGATTTCTGAAGAGCATCAAGGCGATTGGCAAAGTCAAGGTTCATTTCGCTGATTTTTAAAAGAAAAGAAGAATTAGATTGGTCAAGTTTAGCCGAGAAGACTTCTAGCAGATCTTTAAGAGTAGTTTCGGCGGCCATTTTGAAACGAGACGAAGACTTGGAAAATCAATCAATAAATGATGACAATTCAATTAAAACGAGGAAGGAAAGAGCAAAACGTTAGAATAGAATGATAATTATTGAGAAAATAAGCGGAAACTAGATTAAATAAGAAGAAAAACCCTAAACTAGAAAAGAAAGAATGAGAAATGTGAATTTAAAGTAATTTAAAAGAAAAAAGATTGAGGCCCAAGCCCCAATCAACAAAAATTATAGATTAACGTAATAGGAAAAAAAGGTTATACTAAAGAGGAGAAAATATAATAAGGAAACAAATAAATATGAGAAATAAAGAAATAAAATTGAAAAACTTAAAATATTTAGGATCAAAGGCACATTATTAAAGAGAAGCTTAAATTTTCTAAATTTTTATGAGAATTTGAAAAATAGTGTATTTGTGGTTTTTCGAGTAGGTGGAACATATTTTGAAGATGTAGAGATTATTTTGCAGAATTAGGCCCTTACAAACTCAGTTATGGTGAAGCTCTGAAGTTTTTATGACAGTCACTTATATACAGGGGTCGTAAGTGCCGGCCCTACTAAGCCCCACTAGATATTGCCAAATATCAATTTTGTTTTCCAAAATTTGGAAAATTTGAAGCATTAATGGTTGGTTTCGAAAGTACGGGCCGGCACTCTTTTCACAAAAGTTTGGCCCGACTTTTGCCAGGTCTGCTTCTATGTATATTAGAACCAGCACTGATGTGGATTACGCAAATGATAGCAGAAACAGAACTATTTGAGATATTTTTGTAACATATTCATAATTGGTCTTTCTGAATAAGAAGTTCCGTTTTTTGGAAGTTCATGATTGTGAAAGTTCTGATTACATGACATTAACTTAGAATATAGTCTTTGCACTGAAGACGCGCTAACTTCTTGATTTTAGTATTGTTTTTCAGTAATTATAAGTTTGTTTATGCTAAATTACAAACACCTGACCTGCGGTACTCGAATATTTCTTTCATGACAATATATTTTGTATAGATTAGAGTTCGATTGCTCACATTAGTCTTCTGAATGAAACATTGGCCTTCACGTCAGGACCCTAAAGATTATATTTAATTCTTTTAATATAAATAAAAGAAGATTATTAAGTAAAGTTTAAATACCCAAGGAAATTTTCAGTTTATATATAATGAAGTTCCCCTCACCAATGCAAACCCGATGTAACCCCACTTTTGTTTTTAGACAAAAATATAATCATTCATTGTTTATATTTTTCTGTTTTATTGTTTACATTGACGCTTTCATCCGAGAATAATTCACTTTACAAAGTATTCTGACAATGATTATCGATTATTTCGAAATTGCGAGAAAAAGAAAAGTTATCGTTACGGTGAGTTTATTAGCAATCATTTGTTTGCAAGCTTATTTAGTTTGTCTTCCAAACTTCGCAGCGCGCGCTGTTGAAAAGATGGGCGCTTAGGGCTGATGTGTCTTTTTATGGCTAACAGTCGCTTTACAGTTAAATTTGTGATAGGATCGAGGGCTGTGATTATACAATTATATAAAACAAGCAATTAAAACATGTAATTTATTAAAAATGTTAATTATTGCCTCATCAGCCCACATGGATCAATCAATTAATTTACGCGCCCGCTTCCCATCTCTGCAACGGCGCGCGAACCGTAGGTTTGCAGACTGACTATATTCTTGGTAGTTTTCCAGCGCGATTTAGTATTGTTATTTTCTGTGTCGCACATATCACACAATAACTGTAGATTTCTTCGAGGCAGGGTTTCGGCCATTCATTCCGGAATCTATACAAATCAAACTAACATTGTAGTCAAGGAAATACATTTAGGTGTCTATTGTGCTTATTTGTCTGTCTATATTCCATTTTACAATTCCTATTATATTTCGGTTTTTGTGGTACAAACTGTTTGAAGTACCCTATGTATCTTGCTGGACACTGGATCGTCAGCTGATTCTGTCAGAATTGCCGAATAATATTAGCAGAATTGAGGATTGGGTTAGGTTTGTTTAAACAGTAGTTACAAAACGTGTTACTTCATTTTACGGAGTCGTGGTGGCCCAGTTGTTAGAAGCTTGCTCTGATTCGCCGCCCCACTCCCTGGGTTCTGTGCTATGAAGTCCCACATCCTATTGTTCCCTCGTCTCACTTCTTCGCTCCAAATAACTGTGATCTCGTGTTACGTAAAACGAATAAACAAACTTTTTTTAGTTAATAACTTCTAGCTAATTATACTTCTAACAAGCTGGCCGAGCTTAATTTGAAAAGAAGAGCTTAATTTCACCAAACACATACAGTCCAAAGTAGTCTGCTGATGGTTTAATCCGTTTTTGAATTTTTCACATTGGGTGCTCCATCATTAAGCTCTTTAGATTAGGTCAGAATGCTGATATTTCTGCCTGTTCCAACTTCTATGAACATTCTTGTGGTATATATTCTTATGAGCAAAGCAGTGAGGAAATGGCCCGAGATTTAATGGTAAAAGACCTTTTGATGCAGCTACATAATCAGTCATATATGGAGAAAGCGGTGAGTAAATACAGAGATTGGGGAACACCGTGGTATTGGCCGTTTGGCCAGTGTAACTCAGCTTACTAGGTTTCCAGCGCGGCATCACGATCGGGGTGCAGTGGTATAAAAAAAATGTACTTTTAGAGAAAACGCCCAACGTCGACCGATTTTACATTCATTTTTTGTAACACTGAGCCCCGCTTGTAATACCGCGCTCGAAACCTAGCTCTTGAGATAGACTATATAAGGTATTCATTTTCAGTTATGTATAATTCTGAAGAAACAACAAAATGCAACTTGTAAACTCTATTTTTATTCAGATTCAACCAGTACGACATATGGTTACTTTTATAAATGATTGTATGACAGTAATGGCAGAAAAACCAAGTAAAGCAAGGAATAGAATGCACCGTTTTATGGCTAAAATTGTCAGGAATCTTATAAAAAGTAGGGAAATTTACTGTTGTATAGCCAGTGCCGAATGGAGTGTCACTTGCGTATTTAAAGAATTTTTAACTCTGCCCCTGCAGGCAAATTGCACGCAAAGTCTATTATTGAACAGAGAGTAGCCGCCAAATGCTGGCGCGGTGCTCGCAAAAGGGGCTCATGGTCAGATGAACGTTGAATCCTTTACACTCCATAATTACTCTTGGCGCTGACTATAAATGATTTTAGTGACTGGCATACAATTTCCTATGCTAGTGCACAAGAGGACTACAGTATACTCTAAACTACCAGATCCCGATAAATTGGCCTATCTTTTAGGTTTGTTAAAAAATAAATAAATAAATGTTTATTCTTCCGAAAGTACAATTAAAAAAGAGAAAATGTTCATTTGTTATTCGTTTATAATTGATACTCGTACTTTCGGAGGAGGAATGTGGCCAATTCGGACTTTCCAACCTCCATTTGTATACGTTTAAAACCTATGTCACCATTTTTAGAAGCATATTTTATTTCTAAAAGAAAATTCATATAGTCAGATTCAAAAGTAATGAAGCCGTGTATTCTGCGTATTTCGTCATTTTCAACACTGCGCCTGTTGGCATTCTACGCGCGCAATTTCAGCAGATTGCAAAATTGCTTTCGCTCTGCCTTACTCAGACAAAATATTGCAACACTCCTGCTTATTAACACGGCTGTATTACTTTTGAATCCGACTATAGTTGTAAGAGCTTTTTAATATTAAGGTTTATCACACTCTCTCTATGGCGGCGAACCGTTCTTCTCTTCACATTATTCTACTATTACGGAACAAATAATCATCGAGATACCGCGCACTAAAGCGGGGTAAAATATTACAAATGACTAGAGTTGGGAGGTACGATATCGGGCACACCACCGTTAAGGACCCAAGAGTGACCGTAGTATAGAAACGACCGGGTGGGTGCCCGTGCAGTGGAGAATTGTTGTACGGGCAAGCTAAAAGCTCCCCGGGCACCCACCAGGGCGTTTTTATACTTCCGCCACTGGCCTGGCATGCCTGGAACTGTATTTTAAATTGGGACAAAAACTCAACTCCAGTAAAAAACTACAAGTATTATGCAAATGATAATAGAAAATGTGTCCATCTAACATTTTCGTGTGCTATTGCGTGATTCGAGAGTAATAATAGAGTGCTAAAAAAAGAATCTCATTGAAAATGGCTCTGAAAGTTTTAGAAAACCGAAAATATACGCAATTTTTTTTTAAATACTCATGTAACACTCCATTATTCATCTTGAATCAGACTATAACTATGCTAATTTATTTGAAAGGAAAGAAAACCTACAGATAAGTCTTCTAGACAAGTCTTCTTTTCCTTGGTGTTTGCGATTTCAAAAATTCAGTTATTTTCCATTCATTTTCTTTTTTTCCAGTTTTTAAATTTTATACAGCACACGCCTAAATACAGCACAGGTTTTATGTAATTTATACATAAAACCTGTGCTGTATTTAGGCGAGCATTACATTTCGATCAGAATGGAAATCCAAAAGGCGGCACTTTGAATGAAACCCAACAGTGGTATCCGATGATTAATTGGAGCATATTTTTCAATGAGGTAAGGAACATTTGTATTTTGTATTTCATCGAACTACGATGAAATCTGCTTTTTAACTGTATTCTTTATAGTCAGATCAAAAGTAATAAGGCAGTGTATGCCAGACCATCCAGCGGGCCGGGCCCGAGCTTGGCGCGGGCCCGACCACGAGCGACTTGTAAATATATATATCGACCCCAATCAAGTTTAAGAAAGCAACTACTATATGATGCTGCATGGGCCCGACAATAACTGTCAGAAAAATTAGCGCATATTTTGGGTAGTGTGAAAAATAGCATAAGGGCCCGCGTTTTCGGGCCGGGCCGGGCCCAAAACGGGCCCCTATTTAGTGAGTTGGAGAATGTACAAAATCAAGATAAGTTATGACAAAAATGTAGTATTTCCATGTAGCTATTAAATTTCTCATTGCTCATTTGAAAAAGTTGGATTTGAAGCAATATGTGACAGGAAGAAGTTTTTGCCCGGGCCCAGGTTGGAGGGTCTGGTGTATGCTGCGTATTTCGTTATTTTTAACACTGTGGACCTGGAGAGCGTAAAATTCCTTATGAAATTGAATAATCTAACTAGCAATGTTAAATACAATGGTCGGTTAACTAGAGCCTGCTGTAAGGAAATGGTAGTTAACAGGAGCTTAACACCATTGTATTTAACTTTTATAGTTAGATTATTCAATTTTATAAGGTATTTTACGACCTCCATGCTCGCTGGAATTCTACGCGCGCGGTATCAGCGGATTGCAAACTTGCTTTCGCTCTGCCTTACTCAGAAAAAATATTACAACACTCTTGTTTAATAACACGGCCGTATTACTTTTGAATCCGACTATATCAACCTCTAGGTTCCCAGGGCAGTATCCTGGGGAACAGAGTGTTTTTGAAATAAATCAACTAATCCACCGTTTTCCATTCACTTCTTTATATAGCCCTGAACACAACTACCACAGCGACGGCGACGGCGCCGCAGGAATCTCCTTCAGAATGGATTAAAAGTCCAAAATTTTATGTATTTCACAAGGATATTTGAATGATGAGATTAGATTACTGTAGCGTTTCACCTAAAGTTATTAGAAGCGGCAAATAGCCGCGCTGCCACTCCTTAAGATATTGCGTTGAGAAACTATCTTTTGATACAGACTATATCTTTATTGAGGTTTTCCGTTCAAATGAGACGTCATATAAAATAAGAAAAGATAATAAACCCATGATTGTCAGTTATACTAACTTCGAAGCAACAATGAATCTTCTAAAGACAGCAAGCAACAGTTGTAAGTTCTATTGAAATATATGTGTATAACAAAAACAGATCTCTTATTTAAGTTACCGTATTCTAAGTCGAAATATGAAGATTCCATTTTTTGCGATTATTTTAAGCGAAGTTATGCCCCGTCCGCTTAGGTTGTCAGTGGCCCTAGCATAGAAACGCCCGGGTGGGTGCCCGAGCAGTTCAGAATGGTTGCCCGGGCAGGCTAAAAACTACACGGGCACCAACCGGGCGTTTCTAGACTACTGCTACTGGTTAGCATGCGGCAAATGCATACATTTATAAAACTTGCATAACTCGTCAAATTGAACTAAGATTTAAAAACTTAAAGCCTTTCTACCATGATTTTTTGTGAAAACCCCGCGTGTCGCGAGGAATTGGTCGAAACTCGTTAATTTAATGTAGTTTCTAACTAATTACTTCCGAAACATACTACAGTACTCCTCCAAGGTGCATCCAGGAACAACAAAAATGCAATCTGCAGTAAAATCGTTCATTTTTGGTCACTTTTTCAGTTATTTAAATCTCTTTAAATAACTTTTTTAGCAGATTAATCCTAAATTATAAGATATGAAATTATTTTGGGTGTACCGTGCATTTAAGCATGCAATTGACTGATTTTTTCCGGCAAATCAGGGCGCGGAAAGACCTAAAAATGTTCTTATAAAGTTATTTAAGCAAAGTTCACTGTCGATACTATTATTAATTACATATTTATGCATACACTACACGGTATTCGAAGAAGTATTGATCCGGTAAATACCATTATTCTTAAAGCTGGCAAGACTATATCAAAATGATGCTTATTGTTAGCATTTTTTGTTCTTGTTTGTGTAAAAATAACGCTGGAAAGATGCGCATAGATATAGTCGGCGGCCAAGGCTTATGCAAAGGTATACGGTACGAACTGCAAATTTTAGTATAGCGTGGCCGAGCAATGGAGCGCAAAACGCGGATTAGTCAATGATGCAAAGTACAACACAACATGTAACTATTTCTGTGAAAATAATGATTTTTATTAGGAAATATAACTATTTTGCACGTTTTAAGTTGAGCACTCAGCCTGCATATCGTTTGTCCGCCGACTACATATTTTACTTACAAAATGTTAACTAATCACAGTAAATAAGACAAATTTTAGTTTTCGATGGAAAGATTATATGAGGATCGTGATAAAATAATTGCAAGTAAGTTGCAAGTATGTTGCAAGTAAGTAGCTAACGAAAAGTAAGATTGTTTGATTGTTTATTCATATTTTACGAAACACGCGATCACAGATATTTGGAGGATGAAGTGAGACGAAGGGACCATAGGGAGAGCAAGGACTCCATTGCACAGCACATGAAGAGCGGAGGCGGCGGATCAGAACTAATTTGCAAGAAAAATTCTTTTTTTCTATTCTAAGAATATTAAAATTCTAAGATTCTTAAGAAAAATTAATCGTGTTCAAATTTGATCAAAATAGATAAATTAGCTAAATTAGTACAGCCTTTTTAAGGCTCTTTATTAATCGGAGCAAATTTGCAAGAATTCTTTCATCGGGGGAATTTGAACCATCGACTTCTTTCCTATGAGGCAAAGCTAGTAACATTAAAAAAATTGCAGATCCAAATTACGTTATTAACAAATGTCTTCGTGAAGGAATTAAAAGTTTTCCAGTAAGTTCCAAATATATTATATTACATAGCTAACATTTGTTTTCAATGAACTATATATATATATATATATTTATTTATTTATCATTAAAGATCTTACTTGAGATAAGAATTTTGAACCAATTGATCGCTAATCGCTTGTCACCAACAAAATAATAGAAATTATTTTAGTTTTTGGAAATTGCTTATAGTTGAAGAGTTTTGTAATTTGCGGCAGGTTGTGTGGGCGGGATTCTGGTACTCCTTTGCCCAAACCCGGCCCCTAGAGCGCAGGGTAACAGTCTTTTCAAAACGCCACAACAACTTTGCTAAAAATCAACTTAAAAAATCGTTTTTTATAATTCAACGCAGAATTACTATGTCTATCGAATAAGACTCTAAAAATGAGAAACTATTTTTGAGGGTACTGTGCCTTTAAGATCGATATCTTACTATAGAATATAAACCATAGAATTGTCTCCTTACTGTGACCCCTTAATATATATATTTAGTTTGTCTCTGCGCGTATTTTGCTGGACAAAATGTTACCAACATCAGAAGAAAGGGATGATCTACAAAGGGATACAGGCTTAATTATGAGACAAATTGGAAGAGTTGAGTCTTTTTGAACTTTTTATCATTACCAGCTTTTAACGCTATATGTAGACCCTAATAAAAAACTGCAATGAGTGGTGTTGTTTTAAACTTCCATTATATGGTTAGAGGCGCATTTTTTATGTTTGTTGTCAGAAAAATATTACTGTGCTAGTTTTATTTTGTATCATGTCCAGTAAATACGCAATTGTGGAAGGCTCTGTAGAGGAACCACCGAGCTGTGAGGTATTTTGTTTGTTATAGTCAATACCTAGTTTTGTTCAAGGGTAAAAAGGTCTGTTTAAGCAGAATTTTCCGAAATAAGCTTTAACAAATTTTCAACACGGCCTTCTTACTTCTTAATTGGACAATAAATTGCTAACGCATTGCTACAAACATAATAAATGATTTTTCATTAAATATTAGCTATGCTAAACATTGAATGAATTAATGTCAATCGTTTAGGCTTATATAAAACTGTTCATCGTGTCTTCAGTAGGTTTTCTCCGCGTTCTGACATTATAGCTTATGCAAATACAATGTATCCACTGCCGACGTACCCACAGTGGATATTAAACGACATTAAACTATTAAAATATAGAGAGGTTTGATAAAAAACCCCAAAAATATATAGTTAGATTCAAAAATAATAATCCGTGTATGCTGCATATTTCGTCTGCGCCTGCTGGCATACTACGCGCACGATATCAGCAGATTGCAAAATTGCTTTCGCACTGCCTTACTCAGACAAAATATTGCAACACTCCTGCTTTTTAATACAGTTGTATTACTTTTGAATCCGACTATATATTTTTGGGGATTACGTATGTGGGTTTTTTGAAATCAAACCACCGCAAAAAGGTGTCATGATATTTTTCTAGTAACAAGCAATGAATTGCGCTTCTAATCGTACCAAGAACATTTACTTTCGACGAAAATTGAGCAATTTCTGAAAGCCTTTTATAACCTATATAACCGTTACAGACTATAGCTATATTATTCAAGGTGGTCAATATCTCTGAACATGATACCGTATTTGATATAATTGTGAAGAATAATTATATTCGATTATACCACGAAAGTCAATTTATCTTCAAAAAATCGAAGGAGGAAACATTCAAGTTTTACCCAAATTGGACACCTTTAGTGAATGAAATTTATGATAATGTAAGTAAGGCACAGTTTTGATACTTTAGTCTATAGTTTTCACGCGCGGTATCCAGTGGAGACGCGGTGTCAGAAAAAATTAATGACAAATTGGTGGTTTGGGATCCTTCTCATCAAAAGTACATAAATATTAACGTGCTCTAACCACTAGGCTAAAGCGGCTGATTTAGCCTTGTAGTTAGAGCAGCGGTCTCCGAATCCGTGAGGATCTGATTCTGTGGGTTCGACTCCCCGTAGCAGGCTTGAACAACCAGCAGCTTATTTATCCGATGATTCGTGCACCCGAATACTGAATGTTAGAAAAGAGCCGTCTTTGCTCAGAAGATTCCGAAATGAATGGCCGAAACCCTGCGCCGAAGATAACTACAGTCATTGTGTTATATGCGCGATTACAGAAATTAAATAATTTTACATACTATTTATACTACAACGCCTTCCTCCGGGATACTGAGCTGAAAAGCAAGTTGATATAGTCAACGACAAAGACTTATGCAAGAGTATACTGTGCGAGCTGCAAACTCAATGGGCCCGGTTTTTGCTAAGCCGCGCACTAGCAAAGTATTTAGAGAGAAATATTGAAATAAAACTAGTTAAATTTGTTAAAATTAAGCATAAACTTTGGCCGTCGACTATACAGACTATATTTTTTTGATATCCTATTGGTTAATTTGTCCTAGATTAATAATAATGGAATAGTTTTTAGTTTATAGATTACAACATTTAGATTGCGGATAGAACAATTCATTTTCCGCTCTTCTATTTTCGCCCTCCAATGTACCACAAAGACTGGTCAGAAATGGCTAAAATCGCTACTATTGGCTCTGTTTTCGGCAGTTCCTTACTTAAAGAAGTATATAGACTGTAAGTATTTTAGTAGAGATGGGAGGCAATGGGCGGCGATCCCATATTCGCTAGAAGAGTGCGCATAGGTACCGGTGCCGAACCGGGCTTTGGCTGAAAGCTTTGGCTACCGGCCTGGCCTGAAAGTTAGAAACCCAGGCCGGGCCGGCTGGATAACCACCTCTGGGCGTAAAAAGCTGGTGAAATCTTTGAAAAAAAATTCAAATTGTGAAATCTTGATGCTCATAACCTGGCTTATTTTGTTAATCAATTCTTGTTAAATTATATATCATTGGAAAGGCAACAGTTGGCGAGCCGTGAGAGTAAGGCTTTGCCAGGGTTCCGCAAATTTCCGATCGACCGCGACCGACCGGTAGGTCGAGGTCGGTCGGGATCAGGGATGTCCGGAATGAAAAAATTATTTTCGGAAACAGGAACCCTGGGCTTTGCTCTCTTGCTCTTCGAATTGAAAAGTGACAAATTTTGAAAAAAGTTTTATTTTCGATAATTATATTTATTTTAGAGAAAGTAAAAGGGGCCATCGGTTCTCAGAAGTAAAATGTTTTGAAAGAATAATATCCGATGATAATTATAATTCTACGGATAAACAAGTTCTTCTTAATATGTATAAACCTAATAAAATTAACTACGACAACTGGGGTAAGTAATAATGTTAGATTTATTTTGAAACTGTTTATTCCGTATATTTGGAACTGCTTGGAACGGGGGAGGGATCGAACCCACAACCTTTCCTCCTCACGGATTACTAAAAAGGTGCACTACCAGCTGAGCTACTATGCATCAATAAATATTATAAATACCTTAATAAAACTTATCAATACTAATAGAATTACAATATAGAGCTATACAGTTAAACGAATATAGCATTCATCATAATTAAACTCATACATAGTGTGTTTTGACATCCGTTTACAGGCTTATTGTTATCTTCTTTGGCCGTAAAGGAACTTTTTGCCTTGAACGGTGAAGTCTTTGAGCAACAAATGTTTTTCAGCTACTTTGCCCAGGTACAACATCATATTCACGAACCGTTACCTAAAAATGGTTTTGAACGTCTTAGCATGGTTAATAGAAGTGTGGTTAGATACAGTCAGATTCAAAAGTAATACCGTCATTTTTCGTCATTTTAACACTGCGCCTGCTGGCATTCTACGCGCGCGATATCAGCAGATTGCAAACTTGTTTTCGCTCTGCCTTACTCAATGTCAGACAAAATATTGCAACACTCCTGCAAACGCAATTTTTTTAAATGGCTGTATGAATTTTGAATTCGACTATAACCGGACTCTTTTCTCTTTATTCTTTTATTTTAAAATAAATGTATAAGAAATATTTAGATGCAATGTATTACAAACAATCCGTCCAAGTCTTCTACAGTAAGAACAAGAAATGCTAAACAATTGAAAATGTTGACTAATGTCTATGTAAGGTAAACCGTTATTGCTTACGCTGTTTAGAAGGCTCCGGCCCAGCTTCGGAGGCAGAAGCACGCAATTCCTTTACAATATGCAACAAGTTATGCTGCTTATCTTTGTTTCATTTTATCTAAAAGTTGATTTAATATTTGCAACTAATTGGGGTCCGCCATCTTGTATACACTTTTTCTAGCGTCTTTAAAAGCAAACTCAGACTAACTTAAAATGCCTAAAAACTAGCAATAATTGAAAAGATATAGAATTTTCAAAAAGGAACTTCTATACACTTTTGGGAATTAAGACGCAAGAAAATGTGTTTCGAAGTTCTCGAACCCAACTAATTGTTGATTCTTTGTCGCAAAGATCTCTCTATAAAGCACTTCTGACGTAGTTAAAGGTTTGATCGTATTTAAACATAAAGTAGTTATATTCTATAACAAACAAAAGCCCTCAGAGCGCGGTGACAGAGGCTCCTGCAATTGTGATTCTTTGCATTGCAATCGTGCATTGCAAACTATATGATGTCATGACAAACAAAATATAGAACTTGCCAACACCCTAATATACCGTTATTTCTAGAGTTTTCCGGGTTTCGCTAATGCTTATAACTGTTCTTATATGAAGGATATACCGGAATGTGAATATGACAGTACATATGATGAAGGCAGTGGAGAAAATGATAGAGGACTTATAATTACTAATGAGGAATAATTAATAATGGTGTTATAAGTCTTATGTTTTAGTATTATTATTTAAATACATAATATGGCTGTCTGTTAATAAATCTTTTATACCCTCATACTAGTTATTTTTCTTGTTTTTTTTTCTCTTTGTTTAATAGCTGGACAACATTATTAACTTTCGCCATTGAGTTGGTATCATATCGACGTTAAAGAAAAAGAGTTTCTTTATTCATTTTACGAAACACAAGATCACAGATTTTAGGAGCGAAGAAGTGAGACGAGGGAACCATAGGAAGTGGGACTTCATAGCACATCACCCAGGGAGTGGAGGCGGCGAATCATAACAAATTTGCAGGAATCTTTCTTCGGGGGATTCGAACCATCGACCTCGAGATTATGAGGCGAAGCTTCTAGCCTACAGTACTTCTACCACTTACAAATGTGAAAACAAGCCTGAGACCTCTCTACAAGGCCATCTTACTTGAATACATATCTATTGAAAACATAACTACTTTTATTGAAAAGCTTACCAGCTGAGCTACTGGAAAACATCCCACGTCTCATACATCCCCAAATAAACAAAAAAAAACAAGATGAATGAGAAAATTTATTGTCTCAGATAGTGCACAAAAATACACAGAATATGGCGAAAAGTATGAAATCTTGTGATTCAGACAGATTTTAGCATTAGTCCATATTCAGTTTTCACCACGGAACAGCCTGAAATAGTTTATATACTTTTATAAACAATAAATCCATGAACAAATTATTATGTTTTTATAATAATTAATATTATTCCAAAAAATAAGATTATCGCTATTTTTAGATACTATTCGTTGCTCAACTTACTTAAAGAGAAAATATGACAGGAAACCATTAATGACAGCAAACACAAAGCCATAGGAAGCGGTTTTTGGATCTATAAGGTTAATTAAAAGTAATAAAATGATATTGTTATAATAATAATAATAAATGTTTATTTTATTTACAAATTGACTATATGGCTGACCCTTTTCCCAAAATGGCTAGTCCCTCCCGCTTCTCAACATCATCATCTTAAATTGTGGAAACAAATAGTTTAAACAGTCAAAATGTGCTATTACTTGGCTATTTACTTTCTTCTTTCACATCCAAACAAACTTACTTATTATATATTAATATTAATAAAAATTACTTATTAAAAATATTAATATTATTCTTCTAACTATTATTATCAACCAACCTATTTGCAATGTGCAACGTCTCGGCCAAACACTTGATGGACCTCCAATACACTCTACATAAGTATTGTATATTGCGGTCAAACAAGTCAGAACCTGAAAATAAATTACTAGAATGGATTAGACAATCCAGCGGGCCAGGCCGGGCCGGGCCCTAACAAAAAGTCGGCGGTCCGGGCTGAGGGGGGCCATGTTGGATGGTCTTGTCTGTATCTTGGGGGCTTTTACTCACAGCTAAGACGATTCCGATAATCATCAAAGGACGTATTCCTTTCGAAACTCCATACAAAACACCGACAAAAAGCGCAGTTGCAATCAGAGACCAAAAGAGCTAAATAAATATTATAAATAATATTAGTCCTATTTAGAAAATGTATTATTAGTTAATTAATAAGATGCACTCACTTGTCCTATCAATATTGCATAATAATAGTTATCACACCAATCCGATATTCTGACGGCTTCGAAGCAGGTATCTCGTAATAATGTAGATGTAGAATTAAGACTCCCCGTTATCAGAAATGCGACCCAATATAAAACAGCTATACCATAGTAAATCACATCCATTAGGGCAAGAATTTTAGCACCAAACTGAAATACAAGGATTACTGTATAAATATAGAATTTGCAGATATTGTAATGAAATTGCTGTTCTTAGCTCAAACAGGATGGTCTTCTTCTTAAGAGTATTCAATAACTTCATTCACTGTTGCTCCATTTGCTGGAGCAAAACATCAACAGAACGACCACATCGTTTTCCTTTTCGATACTTACCTCAGTTCTACCACCTCTGAAATAAAACAAATTTTGTTTTTTCAAAGATTCAATCCTAAATATTCTTATTGTACAGTAGCCCTCTGACCTTCCTGAGAATTCCACAGACGTATGCCAACCAACGGGGGCCGGTAATAACCTTGTCCGAGACAGCCGAGACCACCGGGAGGAATATTAGAACCCTACCTACCCATCCATTGTTGTTTAGCTGAACTTTGAAGTATGTTGTTGAAGGATTTTGTTCGATTTTATAGAATTTGGGCTTTTTCTGGGAAGAGAAAAGGTTCAAAATCAAAGGAAGAACTGCTTTTCTCTTGAGAAAGGAATGTTAAAGCAAAATGTGTTGAGAACCAAATTGAAAATTGAAAATCTCACGTAGAAAGAAAAAAATAGTAACTTTCTTTTTTTAAGAAAACTACATAAACTTTTATACATAAGTACACTTATTAACTGGAGGAAATTCAGTGAATTGAAACTTAAAATCGTTATTTTGCTAGAAAAAATCAATATAGTTGAGGAGAGAGTCGATGCGAGCAAATCAAGCTTAGAAGTAAGGAACAAAGTGATTCAGCTGACAACTCCATAAACTCCTGCCAGTCTTCAAATCTTTTGAACGCAAGGCTGGTGTAAAGGAATGCACATTCCTTTATTTGGTAGTAGCGAAAGAGACACCTCGATTCGCCCCGCGCCCCAATTCAACACCAAAGTTTGTTCGAAATCCTAATACTCTAGAACAAAACTTACACTCTGGGTGCCTAAACATATTTTTTATAGAGATTAATCATCCATAGATCGTTAGATATATAGATATTCTATGGAAAATAGGCTTAGGCACCGAAAGTACAGCTGTTGAATTGGGGCGCGGAGCGAACCAAGGTGCCTCCTTCAGTACTACCCTTTATATTTTAATATGTAAGATCTATTTCATATTTTATGTAAATTAATTTAATTCATATTTAACAATTTTATTGTTACGGTAATCATTAGGATACGTGGTTGCGTACAGCCGCCGACTTGGTCATTTCGTGACTTGTTCTGTCACTTTAGATTTTTCGTTCTCACCCAGTAAGTTGATTTTATTGTTGTTTATTTATTATGTGTTTGTAGTATGTATCTCTAATTCCTATGGATTTATCCTTTATTGTAAAGATCACGAGTTATTGCTAATTTCACTGTTTATGTAACCTTTAATCATGAACACTTCAAAGGTTTTTCAATGAGAACTGAGGTCGATCCGGACATTGTATAGATGGAGCAACCGGAGGATGGTGCCTTATTTTTTGGAAACACAAGATTTGAAGAAGGTTCATGGTTCATGGCATGACGTGAATCACCAGAAGCTGGATCATTTATTTGTAACCTCAGCTCAGCTTTCACTACAGGTAGTCGGGAACACCATGTCTCTCAGTGAAAAAATACGGTAAGGTTGGTGAGGCCAACGCATCTAAACCACCAAGACGGGCATTCTAGGTCGCTGAAACCACCGTTGCCGTAGGATTGTTAGAATAACTGGCCTCTCCCTGTAATAACCGAAAAAAGAACTTCTATTATCTCAATACTGTTTAAAAAACTGTTTGTTTCGTATTTAAATGTATATCACATGACGGGTGTTCTTGTTATTCTTTCCATCTTTGGGGCAGCTAGAAGTCGGTTTTATGGGAATCATAAGAGAACATACCCCGTCTCATACATCACCAAACAAACAGAAAACAACATTAATGAGAAAATTTATTGTCTCAGATAGTGCACAAAAATACACAGAATATCGCGAAAAGTATGAATTTTTGTGATTCAGACAGATTTTATCATTAGTCCATATTCAGTTTTCACCTTGGAACAGTCTGTAATAGTTTATATACTTTTATAAACAATAAATACATGAACAAATTGTTATGTTCTTATATATAATAATTAATATTCTTGTAAGAATTGAGTTTATCTTTATTTGTTTGATACTATTCATTGCTCAACTTAATTGAAGAGCAAAAAGGCCAGGAAACCATTAATGGCAACAAACACAAAGCCATAGGAAGCGGATTTTGAATCTAAAATATTAATTAAAATGTAGTTGTAATAATAATAATAATAATAATAATAAATGTTTATTTTATTTATAAATTGACTATATGGCCGGTCCATTTCCCAAAATGGCTAGTTCCTCCCGCTTCTCAACATCATCATCTTCAATTGCAGAAACAAATAGTTTAGAACAGTCAAAATGTGCTATTACTTGGCTATTTACTTTTTTCTTTTAATTACAAACAAAACTTATTTATTATTATTAATAATAATATTAATATTACTAAAAATGTTAATCTTAATATTAATATTATTATTATTATTATTATTACCAACCAACCTCTATGATAAGCATTTGAACTTGAAAGCCACATCTGCATTTTAAGGAAGGGATCTCCAATACAATCTACATAAATATTGGATAGTGTGGAGATACACGTTAGAACCTAAAAATATATTACTAGAATGGATCAGACAATCCAGCGGTCGGCGGACCGGGCCGGGCTCTTGTTGGATGGTCTGCTCTGGATCTTGGGGTTTTTACTCACAGCTAAGACCATTCCGAGAATAATCAAAGGACGTATTCCTTTCAAAACTCCAAACAAAACACCGACAAAAAGCGCAGTTACAATCAGAGACCAAAAGAGCTAAATAAATAATATAAATAAAATTAGTCTTATTTGGAAAAAGTATTATTAGTTAATTAATAAGATTAACTCACTTGTCCTATCAATATTACATAATAATATTTAGCACACACATCCATCATGTAGCAGACTCTGTAGCATTGAACTGTTAGCATTATAGGTTGGGATTCAAGACTGCCCATTATAAGAGTTACGATCCAATTCAAAACAGCTATTGCAAAGTAAATCACATCCATTATGACAAGAATTTTAGCACCAAACTGAAAAACAAGGATTACTGTATAAATATAGAATGTTTGAAGATATTTAAATGAAATTGCTGTTCTTGGCTCAAACAGGATGGTCTTCGTCTTCAGAATATTCAATAGCTTCTTCCACAGTTGCTCAAGGTGCTGGAGCAAAACATCAACAGAACGACCACATCGTTTTCTCTTCCGACACTTACCGTATTGCTACCGCCTCTGAAATAAAACTTCAGTATAAACAAAGAAATCTTTAAATCAAAGAATCCCTTTTCTTTACTACGGCGCCCTGGACACAGAGCTGCGAGACGCAAGGTCGTAAAATCTCGAATATATTGACATTGAAGAAAACAAAGAAGAGTTAGTGTTGTTTGTCTTCTCAATACATGGAGTGTAGGACATTGGAACACGGCCAATGGGTCCGGCCCGGGTCCAGTTTTTTAAATAAAGGTCTGTGGCCGTAGCATACAAACGACCGGTTGGGTACCCGGGCCGGCATAAACTGCCCGGTCACCTACCCGGGCTTTTCTATGCTGCGGCCAGTGTGCCCGGCCTTGCGAAGTCCTGAAGGAACCTCGTCAGGGACCGCCGAGACCACCGGGTGGAATACCAGACCTACCCTTCCATTGTTGTCCAGCTGAACTTTGAACTATGTTGTTGAGGATTTGGCTTGGTTTTATAGAATTTGGGCCTTTTTTGGGAAGAGAAAAGATTCAAAATCAACGGGAGAACTGATATTCTCATGAGGATGGAATGATTCAAGTGATAGGTGCTGCGAACCCAATATCATATGAGAATGAGACCAGAATAGTTGTACTTTTTAAGAAGTAAATAATTAAAATTAAGAATTAAAAATATAAAATACTTAATTAAAACTATTTACTTCCAGTTAATAACACTTTAATGTGAAAACCAAACTCAATGGAACCAAGCCCACAATCGACATATGGATCGAATCAATATTATTATTATTTAAATATAAAATAAATATATTTTGCTTACTTAATTTTCCGTGAGAATCTTAATAGTTAAGAAAGAAACTAATGTAGTATAGTCAGATTCAAAAGTAATACCGCCGTGTAGGCTGCGTATTTCGCATTTTTAACACTGCGCCCGCTGGCATTCTACGCGCGCGATATCAGCAGATTGCAAACTTGCTTTCGCACTGCCTTACTCAGACAAAATATTGTAATACTCCTGCTTATTCAGACGGCCGTATTACTTTTGAATTCAACTATATTTTTGTCTATTTAGTTTATTAAACCCTTGCAAGCCCTTTACACAAATCTTTGTTATTAATAATAATGACATAACTTATTATCGGAAGTTCAAGTCTTTATTTTTGATGATTGGCTTACGTAATCTGATCTATTTTTTAACACCGCTACTGCAGTCTTTTTTTGTTATGGACTATTCAATAAAAAATACTTGTTCTGAATTATTGAGAGCAACGTTGATTTGAGCTCTTTTTTGCTCCAAAATCACGTATCGCAAAGTAAGTATTTGAATATTCGCGGGCTAAGTTGATGCGCAGGTCAGAGAGAGAAAAGAGAACGCAGAGACAGGTACCGACGAAACGTGACGAAGTATGGCACGTTTTTCAGATACGTAACGATGTTAATGGGGTTGAGTATTTTATATTATAATTAATACAATACATATAATAGTAATATTAACTCTTAATCGTCTGAGTCGGTTGTGTGATTGAGCACTAATATGTTAGGATGGTGTGGAGTTTTGGGTAGTCCAGTCGTCATTCATCTTTAAGTTATTGATTTGCTATTTTCTCTTTGTTATCTTCTTGGATTTGTTATCATTTGTTGTCTACCATCGACACTGAACCAGAGGTGGTTATTCGGCCGGCCCGGGCCGGGTATCCATCTTTTTGTACGCCGGCCCGGGCCGGGTATCCATCTTTTTGTACGCCGGCCCGGGCCGGGTATCCATCTTTTTGTACGCCGGCCCGGTTCGGCCTTGGTTTCAACATTTCAGGCCGTGCCGGATAACCACATCTGCACTGAACCACCGACAGGAAATTCTCTGAACTACGAAGGAGATGTGATCCCCGTTTATTAAAGGGGTCACTTCAGATTCAGAACAATACTTGAAGAGAACGCAGATTTCTAGAGAATCAGAAGGATTCCTCATTTAGGCTGCTGAATTCAGTTTCTAGCCCAATCAAAAGTTTATGAGGCAAGCTTCTAACCACTGGGCCACCACGCACTTTGCAAACACAGTTGTTGTGTTTGACAAGTTGAGTTCACACTAACATGAAGAGAATAAAGATTTCTATAGACTTTGCTGTGACTGATTTAATCTCGACACCAAACAAGAGGAAATCAAACGTTTTCTGCTTTTTGCTTCCCAAATAAATAAAGAAAATAATCATGCGAACATTTATTGCCTCAAATACTGCACAAAAATTCACAGAATACTACGAAAAGAATGAATTCTTGTGATTGGCGCAGATTTTGGCATTAGTCCATATTCACTCTTCACCTTGGAACAGCCTGTAATATTGTATTTATACTTTTATAAAAAATAAATCCATTAACTAATTATTATGTTCTTGTTTAGCCTGATTCAAGATGAATAATGGAGTATTACTTGCGTATTTTCATGCAATTTTGCCCATATTTTGGTATTTCGAAAACTTTCAGAGCCATTTTAGGCGAGATTCTTTTTTAACACTCCGTTATTACTCTCGAATATCACTATAATAATTAGTATTCTTGTAAAAATTAAGATTAACTTTATTTGTTTGATACTATTCATTGCTCAACTTACTTGAATAGAAAAAAGGCCAGGAAACCATTAATGGCAACAAAGAGGACGCCATTGGAAGCGAATTTTGGATCTATAAGGTTAATTAAAAGTAATAAAAAGATATTGTTATAATAATAATAATATAATAATAAATGTTTATTTTATTTATAAATTTACTGGCCGGCCCTTTTCCCAAAATGGATAGTTCCTCCCGCTTCTCAATATCATCATCTGTAGAAAGAAACAGTGCTAATACTTGGCTATTTACTTTCTTCTTTTAATTCCAAACAAAATTATTATTATTATTATTATTATTATTATTATTAATCAACCAACCTGCTTTCGAAAAAAATGTAACCTGGCCAGTTGGAGAGAAGCGATTTCGTGTATACACTACACCAGTACTGTATAGTGTGAAGATACACATCAAAACCTAAACATAAATGACTAGACTGGATAAGACAATCCAGTGGGAAAGGCTGGGCCGGATCTTGAAAAAAAGTGGCCAAGCCGGGTTGGGCCGGGCTCTGGTTGGACGGTCTGCTCTGGATCTTGAGTCTATTACTCACAGCTAAGACCATTCCGAGGATAATCAAAGGACGTATTCCTTTCAAAACTCCAAACAAAACACCAACGAAAAGCGCAGTTCTAATCAGAGACCAAAAGAGCTAAATAAATATTATAAATAATTTTAGTCTAATTTAGAAAAAGTATTATTAGTTAATTAATAAGATGAACTTACTTGTCCTATCAATATTATATAATAATGACGACACCATTCCGAATTTATGGAGACTATCGCGCACTGCCATATTAACATTTCAGGAGTGGGATCAAGACTGCCCGCTATCAGAGATACGACCCAATATAAAACAGATATGCCAAAGTAAATCACATTCATTAGGGCAAGAATTTTAGCACAAGCCTGTAACAAATAGGGTTACTGTATAAATATAGAATTGGAAGATATTGTTATGAAATTGATGGTCTTAGTTCAAACAGGATGGTATTCTTCTTCAGAATATTCAATAACTTCATCCAAGGTTGTTCTAGGTGCCACATCGTTTTCTCTTCCGACACTTACCGTATTGCTACCGCCTCTGAAATAAAAACTTCAGTATAAACAAAGAAATCTTTAAATCAAAGAATCCCATTTTTTTAGCGCGGCGCCCGGGACACAGAGCTGCGAGACGCAAGGTCGTAAAATCTCGAATATATTGACATTGAAGAAAACAAAGAAGAGATTGTGTTGCTTGTCTTCTCAATACATGGAGTGTAGGACGTTGGAACACGGCCAAGGGGCCCCGCCCGGGTTCAGCTTTTCGAATAAAGGAATGTGGCCGTAGCATAGAAACGACCGGGTGGTTGCACAAGCCGGCTAAAAACTGCCCGGGCACCTACCCGGACACTTCGATGCTACGGCCAGTGTGCTCGGCCTTGCGCAGTCCTGAAGGAATCTTGTCAAGGACCGCCGAGACCACCGGGTGGAATTCCAGACCTACCCTTCCATTGTTGTCCAGCTGAACTTTGAACTATGTTGTTGAGGATTTGGTTCGATTTTATAGAATTTGGGCCTTTTTTGGGATGAGAAAAGATTGAAAATCAACGGGAGAACTGCTATTCTCATGAGGATGGAATGATTCAAGTGATAGGTGCTGCGAACCCAATATGCTGTGAGAATAAAACCAGAATAGTTGTAATTTTTAAGAACTAACAATAAATAAACTTTTACTAATAAACATACTAATGATTAATATTATTAATAAGTTATTAACTAAATAAATTGTCGATTATTAAATATTCCGATAAAACAGTAGTTGTCTATCCGAATTTTCTTTAAAGGAGGGCGGTCATCAATATTTTATTGAATGACTCAGACATGGATTATATAAAGTTGAATCAGCTGAGTTAAAATATAAAAATCGTTATTTTTTTCTAAAAATTTCTTAAAACCGAGTTCTGTGCGACATCAGGTTTTGCGCGACTGCGCCCACTTTTTCGTTTTTAAAACTGTTTATCTCGTATATCAATGTATATCACATAACGGGTGTTCTTGTTATTCTTTCCATCTTTGCGGCAGCTAGAAGTCGGTTTTGCGGGAATCATAAAAGAACATTCAAGATTACATCCCACGGTTGCTCAATCCGGCTTGGGACGGGGAGGGATCGAACCCAAAACCTTTCCTCCTCGCGAATTCATTGGCCGGCGCGCTACCAGCTGAGCTACTACGCCCCTTTTTTTTTCGTTTATCCGATATAAATAAATTGAAATTCTATTTTGCTGATTCCAAAGATAGCCTAATAATTTAGAAGGGTGTTACAATTAATCCTGCATTGTCAAAAACGAAAAACTCCACCAGGAAGGTTGGTTGGCATGGTACCCTGCGTTTACGTGAGCACTCGCGCCAAGTGCCTGAACCGGATCAGTTAAGCTGCCGTAGCTACTCCTTTGAGAAGCTAGTGGATTAATTCATATTCAAGACATTAAGCCCTAATTGTAAGATAGTTCAAAAATGGTGCAACGGCCGGGAATCGAACCCGAGCCGCCTGCATGGCAAGCGAGAATTCTATCACTGAACCACTGGTGCATAGCTAGCGGATATAACAATAAGCTATAATACTTTTGTGTATTTAACTTATCTTAATATTTGCAACTGTTTTAAAATTCGCAATACCGCTATAGATTTCATTATTAAAAATTAGTATTCTTAATCCTTTGAATATTTCATTTGGATCATATGGAATAAATTCACCTTCAGCGGCGTTCTCAACTCGGCCCGGGAGGTTTTTTAACCATAACTTTGCATAAAGTTAACTTTTTTGTTCAATTTTGGTATTAACTTGTTGCTTTTACTCCTGCTATAACATATAAATAAGAAATAGCTAATTTTTTATTAGAACTAACGCTGTATAAGCCGGGCCCACCCGGCCCGTTTAGGCCCGGGAGTGACGTTACTCTACGTAAGATAATATAATTAACTTCTCTTTTTTATTGAGAACCCCGACCTTCAGTTAGCTACAGTCATTCGATTCATGTAAATCATCAAAGATGAATCTTTATTCAACACTTCTTAAGGCATAGTTTCTAATTATCTAACTGACAACTATTTAATTATTTATAGCTAAATTCCTTAAGCAGAAGTGATCTTCTTTGTTATTTAGAAAGAAAATCCTTTCTAAGTTCCTTAAGGAGGTCAGACATCAATAGTTTCTTTAATGAGTTATCCCAGGGTTGGGAAAAGCCAGGCCGGGCCGGCAATTTACTCTAAATTTCGGCTATCGTCTGGGCCTATTATCCATTATATTATATGTTGTTATTGGTGGAGTTTGTTCATAGCCGTTTTAGTTTGAATTTACTTCAACCGTCTGGTAGATAAAGATGATTTTTGTTTTTGACCGAGGGCCGGCCCGGACCTCTGACTTCACCGTTCACACCACTGAATATGGGTGGTGTGGATTTTGCGCCCCAACATTTGCGCCACGGAACTTTGCGCCCCGTCAACTAACAATAAGCCTAATTTCTTGAGAAAAGATGTTATTTGGTTGCGTAATCGTCAAATCTAATCCTATGTTTGCAAAGACGTATGATTTTCTGTTACAAACCATTATATCTAAGCCTAGTATTCAAGAAAACTAGATATTGAAAAATATCTAGTCGTTCTTCATTTGTGGCGCAAAGTTCGCATTGCCCGGAATATGATATTCGTAAATTATTTTAGTAGTTTGGACAGGTACCTTATTCCACAGCGGGATAACGGCCCGGCCCGGCCTAATATTTTGGAGGTCAGGCCGCCCCGGGCCGGCCGGATAACCAGCTCCTGAGCTGGGGGAAACCCCCATCCGGGCCGGCGCGTGAAATTCCCAGCCATAAGCAGCTCCGCCTTATTCTATGTCTATTTGCCTTTTCCAAGCAAAAACTTCTTAGAACATCAAGTGTTTTGATTACAAAAGTGTGAAAACGCCTTGTTTTTACCGAATTTTATGTTTGTTTAGCTGTTGAAAAGTATTCAATAGATTATAGGTAAACTTTTATGTTATAAAGACTTTAGATTATTAGTTTACTATAGAAATTATATTTTATTTAAATATAAAACAATTTCTTTTGTTCAAAGTAACATGATATTTTTGATAAATTATCTAGTCAGCGCCGCAACCAAACGATGCAGAGCAAAATCGGATAGCGAAAACTTGGTGCATGATTCCTTGATTTATTTGACAGTCAACTTATGTTTATTTAGTACCATTCCTTAGCTCGTAGTTTGATATAGGGAATTGAGTTTTTTGGGAAAAATTGATTCAGTCGTTTCAGAGAAAAAATTAATTAAATTTTTATAAAGGGACACAGTCGTTTGACCACACCGCGGCCGTTGGCGAGCCGTGTCAGATTCAAAAGTAATACCGCCGTGTAGGCTGCGTATTTCATCGTTTTTAACACTGCGCCTGCATGCATTCTACGCGCGCGATATCAGCAGATTGCAAAATTGCTTTCGCTCTGCCTTACTCAGACAAAATATTGCAACACTCCTGTTTATTAACACGGCCGTATTACTTTTGAATCCGACTATACTATTGACCTTTTTTAGCAAATAAACTGGGAACCTAGTTCTACTTTCCAAACAAACATTCTACTTTGCTCAATATAGTTTGATTCAAGATGAACAATGGAGTGTTACTTGCGTATTTTAAGGAGATTTTGCGCATATTTTCGGTTTTCGAATACTTTCAGAGCCATTTTCAATGAGATTCTTTTTTATCACTCCATTATTATTCTCGAATAGAACTATAGAACCAAAAATTCTTCTGCTCTACACGTATAAAACGGAAGAATCCTACTATTTAGGAATAAATTATGTTGTAAATTAACATATTTGTTATATAGAAGTACACTAAATGTATATTATACGAGAACAGGAAATGCATTCCTTCGAGAGGAATAACGTTCAATGATTTTAAGCTGCCAAGAATTATGAAATAATTTAGGATTAAACTCGCTTTACTTTATTCTTTTATAGTTTATTTTGCTAAATGCAAGTCAAATTAAGTAGAGTGTCGCTATTTTAGATTACGCAAAATAAATATATTTATAAATATTTCATTACTTCATGTAGTAAAACTGCGATATCGTTTGCAATAAATACTTAGGTACTTATAGTCCGCATCAAAATATTGGTATCCAACGAAATATCCAGTGGCCGTAGTATAGAAACGCCCGGGCAGTTTTTAGCCTGCCCGGGCATCTACCCGGGGGTTTCTATACTATGGTCATAGGGAATCTTCTCTTCAAAAGTACATTCATTTTAATCTATCACCGTTTCTCTCGAGTATACTGCGTTTAAACAAAGCCTTTGCTAAGGAAAATAACTTATAAAGAATAATTATAATATACTTTCTAATCATGGAACAAGTAATGTAAGAAACTCCTGATCAATTATTTTGCTAGCTCCAAACTCAGCTAACTGAGCTGTAGCATCTCATCCAGACGGACGGATCATCCCTATTGACATTAGACTGGCTACATTAAGTTTTATATTTCTTTATTCATAACTATAGTCGGATTCAAAACGAATAATGGAGTGTAGAACATGATTTTCAAGCCAAAACTTCTTGTACGCAATTGCGTTTGCATTGTAAATATTTTTCTACACTCCATTATTCGTTGTAAATCCGAGTATAAGTATCTCTATTTATACCTTTTTGTTAGCTCATCTCTTCTATTGATATTCTCTAAGCATCTTCTTTATCCGTATATTTCCTTTCTTTCTTAAGTTTTCCCTTTGGGACCTTTAAACTTTGCCGCTTTTTGCCAGTGCACAACACCTAGTCTGCCAGATTTACGAGCACAATAAACGTTAGCCAATACTTAGTTAAGGATACTTGTTTTTTGCAAAGTTTATAAGTTTATGTTCATACATAGTCCGTTTCAAAACCTAGACTACATAACGGATCGCGCGTTCTAACATAACGTGACAAAGCAAATTTAAAAGGTGAAATCTTGATGCTCATATCCTGGCTTCTTTTGTGATGCATTTCATGTTAATTTATATAACATTGGAAATGCCATAGCTCAATCTATGCAACTGAGTTTTTTTTCGAATGATTCGGTTGAAGCATTCCAGAGAAGAATAAAGGATAACTTTAAAATTAGAGCCCAGTCCTTTAACCCCACTGTCATCGTTGGCGAGCCGTGACATTGCGTCAGCCTCATACGATGAGCGATGTTGCAAAATTTGCCTTTAAATACGCTGGAAAATGCCTTCCCTCTCTTCGGGCGAGAAAACTTTTGAAGGCAAATTTTGCAACACCGCGCATCGTATGAGGCCGGCGCAATGTAGTCTTGGTTTAGACTATAGTTTAGACTAAACAGACTATAGTTAGGGTAATATCATATTCTCGAAAAACAGGGTCATTTTAAGGATATATCCTAAGTTTTTTTAGCAAGGATCTGATTTTTTATTTATGTCTAACTTTATTAACAAAGTTTCTCTTATATTTAGTTTGTTCACTCAAATGACATGATATCTTGAAAATTGTGCTAGCTCTTACAAGTATAAATGAAAGTGTTTTAAACTAGATATACAATGGAAAGCCTAGTTATTGTGTAAGATTTATCTCAATGGTTATATAAAATGGTTTCTTAATAACTTATTTTAATAATATTATTAATAATATTTGTTGTTACCCTTTCCATTTGGTTTCTAATCCCTTCTACAGACATTATGTTTATATGTTTTTGATGCTTTGTTGGGTTTCCTTCAACACCAAGAATTCATTTATTTCCCAGCGTTTTTTTTGCTTAGAAGTAACAAATAACGAGAAAGTTCTCATTTTTGTAAAGTTTTTGTCAACTTTTCTAGTTTTGCGGTGGTGCCCAATGGCCGTAGTATAGAAACGCCCGCGTGGGTACTCGGGTAGTTTTTAGCTGCCCGAGGAGTTGTGGATTGTTGCCCGGGCACCCTCCCGGGCGTTTCCATACTACGGGCACAGACACCTTTTTAGCAAAACTTGTGCAGTGATATCATGAACATTAGATTATAAACTTCTATTTTATTAAATATTTATATAATTATGATTCTTATATTGAAAATACCCACCTCTTTACTATAATTTTATCAGTTAGATATTTAAGAAAACAGGCGTTGAACTATATTTCATTTAAAATTGAAGCGATCGTGTAAGCTTCGTATGACGTTATTTTCAACACTGCACCTGCTGGCATTCTACGCGCGCGATAGCAGCAGATTGCAAACTTGCTTTCGTACTGCCTTACTCAGACAAAACATTGCAACACTCCTGCAAACCCAATTGGATTAACACGACCGTATTAGTTTTGAATTCGACTATATGTATATAAAATCCAGAAACTACAAGCCCATTAATCGAAACTCCGGCATTCTTAAATGTTTTAACTTTAAAAGAAAAGCTGTAAACTCTATTTTATTAGCTTCCGTTTTTGCAAGTTAAATTAATTTCTTGTTACTTTTTCGCGTGTTTGTGACAACAAAATTAGTTTCAACGCAGTTGGCGGCGGTGCCCTTTTAATGAAACCGCAAGTAGTAAAACATACATGGAAGGGCACTCAATGATTCAAATTAGAATTTGAAATTTATTTTTATTAGTTAAATTAGACCTTTAAAGCACCTGTTTTCATTATATCATGGGTTTTTCTTTTATAGTCTGATGTTGGATTTATATTTTATCATTTTTATTAGTATCGACTTTGTTGTTAAGTTCATTTTTAGTAATGTTACTTCACTACTAGGCAGTTTAAGCGAACTTTGTGTATATACTTTGAATTATGCATAAATATAAGCAGATTATTCTTTGATATAAACGACTAAATAAAAGAGCTGTGCTATAAAAAGTATTTGTTGTCTCGAGAGCGGGGAATTGTGGAAGTCGCGTTTATATAAGGTTGCAGATACAAATCGTACGTTTCTTTTTCAGTTTTTATAATATAGTCTATTTTTTTAATAATAATAATTTATGAACAAGTAACCATTACAATAACAAGTAAACGAGTAAATTTTTAATCAAATCTCAAAGTAGACGGTTTTTTCTATTAAGTATTTTGTATAAGACTTCTACCATAACAGTCTATTTTTAGAATTAACATTAACACTTTTCACTTTTCTTTCCCGAATCTTCCTTATTTCGCATTAATGCACTGCAAAGGCGCAAAAACACCGCTTGCGGGTCAAGAAATATTGGTGTTGGCGCAAATTGTCTGCAAACTGCCGGCAATCATAAATCTCTTCTGCGTAAATGCGAGACTGCTGAAGCCAACGGGGCCAATGAATCCCAGAAAAAACGCCAAATCCACAACGAAACTAGATTAGAAATTAAAGGCAACGCGGAATGTGGGGGAATAATTTGAAGATTTCAATATTTAAAAGTTTTATTTATCATTATTTTTTATATTATAATATGTTATTTTCTGAAGTTGGGTAAAAGAGATATTTCTTTTTATCCTAAAAGACTTCTTTAATGGATTCTCCAGAAATTTCGCTAGACACCGTTTTAACACATTCAAATTGTCTTGAATATCATAATTTGCTCTAGATGTCAAAGTTTTGTAGTAAACTATCCACATTTTTCGAGTGGGTCTTTTATATACGATCACTCAATCCAAAATCTTTCGAGCTGGCGTTTTTAGAGTTCAAGGTCGAGAGAATCGTCTTTTCTAAAGTAGTAATAGGCATCGAAAAACTTGCCTTGCAACGGCTATCCTTATAGTCTGATTCGAGAGTAATAATGGAGTGTTAAAAAAGAATCTCATTGAAAATGGCTCTGAAAAGATCCGAAAACCGAAAATATACGCAAAAACGCATCTTGAATCACACTATAACCGAACGAATCAAAATAACAAATTCAACTTCTGAAGGTGTAATGTTTCACCTACATTTGCCCGAAGATTGTTTCTAATAATAATAAATGTTGTTAATTTGTTATTAAGTAGGTGTGTTCATTCCTTAAATGCATATATCCGCCTTGCCTTCGAGGCTGACTAAATCACTAACAACATTTCGCATTATTATTGCATTTGCCATACTGACACATCTAACCCTAAAAGAACATCAAACAAACCAAAAAGTAACTTTAAAGAATATTAGAACTATTTATAACTTTATAATGGTTTGTAATGTTACTATATAAGTAATTATATATTAGTATAGCCTATACTGTATAGGCTACTTATATTTTGCTGAGTACGCTAACTTTGAGATATGAAAAATTATGGAAACTAAGGTTTCCTTATCAAAATGTATTCTGTATTAGCATTGTTCTGTATTGTTCTTGAAAAGTCAGTTTTATAATTGGCCTTAATTCTGTCCTTGACAAGGTTCGCAAATCCTGGTTTAATTTTTACTTCCATTGTCTCACGAGTTCGACAAAAAGAACTATGCTTATACTATTTTGATGTAAACTTTGCAATTTTAAGTATTTTTCTATATTCAAATTACATTTGCTATACAATATTGTAAAGCAACTTTCCTGACATTGATTATGCTAACTATGTGATATAGCAAAATACAGGAGTTTTCCTACCAAAGAGTATACAACAAAAGCCTTCTTGGCTGTTGATAGTTTTTAAGACTATAAACCAAAAATGCCATCTACGGCTTTTCGGCACTGAGTTCTCAAATTGCGGTTTGAATTCTTTACCTTCATTGCTTTACGCGTTCTTGAATAAGAGAAGATCATGCTTATTCTATTTTTCGTTTTATAGAAAAACAGTTATTACAATTACATTTCCTATTTATACAATAATAATTATTTGTAACGTGTATTTCTTCTTATTGTTCATGAGTAATATCGCCTTTCTTTAATGAAATTCCATCGCCGACTTCGTTTAGTATGGCTATATGTACCCTAATATAACAACTTATTGCAAAACAAATCAGAGCCAATTTAAGACTGCCAAATCTATATCCCCCAAATGTTGAAACTAGTTTCAAATATGACTATTGGGTTTCTTTTAGTTATTTATAGTTCATTATACTTTAAGATATCGTTTATCATTGGAATAAAAGCATGAACTTCGATTGATAGAATAAAATGTTTCTTTATAGTAAGTATAGTCTATAACAAACAAAAGACCTCAGAGCGCGGTGGTATACAGAGGCTTCCGCAATTGCTATTTTTCACAAAAGTCTGCTAGAGAATGTCATTCAGTTTTAATGTTTACCTAATTAACTCTATAATTAACAATATTTTATATATATTTATATAACATCACTAAAGATGTGGGAAGCCCCTCTCGGAATATACATTAATCTTAGAAAACGTGCACTTTCGACACTAATCTTCACTCAGAATTCTGCAGTTTTGTATTTTCTAGAAGGAACTTTTTTATTTTATAGTTTGGAAACTACAAAACTACTCAACTCTTTTGAAAATACATTTTAAGTGTAGTCTCTTCCAGTATACGGTATGTATACTTTAACAGTTGAATACCCTTCAGTGGCCAAGTGGTTAGAAGCCTTGGCTCTCATGCAAAAGGTCGAGGGTTCAATTCCTTAGAAGGGCAATATTTTGCAAACATATTATATATTCTGTTACTTTCAAGAGTACAGCTATGTTATGGAGCTATTTTCGAATAGTCTTTAGGTCCAAGTTTTGCTACAGGAACTTCCTTGTTTTTACTAGTTGTTTTATATTAACGTTTTTTCAGCTAAAGCGAGCCAGGCTTAACTTTTTATAAATTGGGTACCGTCTTATTCAGGAGAAATAATGGAGTGTTAAAAAAGAATCTCGCTGAAAATGGCTCTGAAAGTATTCGAAAACCGAAAATATACGCAAAATTTCCTTAAAATACGCAAGTAACACTCCATTATACCTCTTGATCTAGACTATAGCAAGCCAGTTTCCATTATCATTTGCTCCCCGAATGGGAACGTATAGTGTGATTTAAGATGAAAAATGGAGGGTTACTTGCTGATTTCAAGGAGATTTTGCGTTTATTTTCGGTTTTCCAATACTTTCACAACCATTTTAAACGAGATTATTTGTTAACACTCGATTATTACTCTCGAATCAGACTATATCTTATTTCACGACTTTCATTTTACAAAATAATATAAAACATTTCACCCCATTTTTTAACTAAGAAACTCATTAGACTCTAAAATAAGGTCTTTTTCTATAAAATCATCATGCTGCCCCGTATTTAGGGCCTTCGTCTCCCACTCGTTTCTCCGTGTCAAGTCGAGCGTATTCGATTAAAAGCAAAAATAATAAGCCTAGCCTAAAATGTTATTAGCAAATTTGTATCGTTTAACTAGAAAGCAATTTAATAATGTTGTAACAAACTGTTTTCGTATAAAGTTGTAATATTTTTTTATTATTCTGTAAAATAGTTGTGCAATATAGTCGGCGGACTAATCGCTTGTAGTAAAATTAAAATTAGAACATATATTTGGTCAGTCTCTCTGTTGTAAGTGCGCTGGCCCGAAAAACTTTTCACTCAATTTGGTTGTGTTCTTTTCGAGGGTGAGGCTATTGGAAAGCAAATTTTTCGCATCCCGCATTTATCACACATTTGCGCGAAGACTGTACTTTTAAAGACTGACTGTTATTACATGCATTCTTGATATAATCATTCGCATTAGGATTAATCAAAGTAATTCTAAACACATTCACAGGTAGCCCTGACTGATTACGATAGTTTTGCAAAGTTATTTAACAAACTACAAATTTCTATGTTTCTTCACGTTTCAATGGTTCCATTTCATTTTCCTAAATGTCCCGTTTATTCCTTATTAAATAAAGCTCACTGCCTTTGGCTGTTGTTGCTGGTCAAAACACCAAAAGACTCAAATTTACAGCTGAAATTTTATTTTGGCCCGAAATTGAGAAAAATAGCTGTTTTGTGGGGAGTTTATAGAGACTTAGGAGCCAGTTTTTATTTATTTTTAATTTTGAAACGATTGGATATACAATAGAATAGTAATTGGAACTTTCGAAGATTGTTAGTTATTCAACATTGATCTGTAACAAGTTAAAAAAAAAGTAAAATAATTTATTTTCTGTGATATCACACAATAACTGGAGATTTCCTTAGGCAGGGCTTCGGTCATTCATTCCGAAATCTTCTGAGCAGAGACGGCTCCTTTTTAACATTCAGTCTTCGGGTGCACGAAACATGGTACTCATAAGCTACTTGTTTTCCAAGCCTTCTGCAGCTACGGGGAGTCGAACCCACAGACTCAGATCCTCGCGGATTCAGATACCGCTGCCCTAACCACTAGGCTAAAGCACCCGCATTTATTTTCTAGAAAGGATTGCGAATAATTTAAAAAAAAAAAATGCCGCCCTCCCGTTTATAAATATGGAAACTAAAAACGAAACCCTTCTTGAAATGTTCAGAATGAACTCATTTCCAAGTTGCCACATGCTCTATGTCATACATTTATATATATATATATATATATATTTCATTATTCGTACATTAAATTACTCACAATCCACTTTTTCATTGAATTAAATAATAATCAATCTCGCCTAATACCACCTGCTTTCAAACTTCTGCCACTTTCTGGGTTTTCAGTTATTTTACTTTATTTTGGGTAAAAATCTTCAAACATTCTGTTTTTAGGTCCCACGGCCCAACTCCAAAAAGTCCTAAAAATCCTGTAAAACTAAGAAAAAATCAATAGAAAGTAATGTTTTTAATAAGTTGTTGAATGGTTCAGTGCGTATGTGTCTGATTAGTAAGCTGAGACTCGTTGGTTCGAACCCGTTATGAGGCGTAAAAGATTGTCGTTTTTTGCACAATTGGCAGCGACTTTGCTGATTTTACTGCAAACAGTTGACACTGCAGACGGTAAGCTAGTTTAATTATTTATAAAAATAGCCCTAATTACCCGTGGACCTCACATTATTTTAACTAAAATACCTACCTTCAGACTCCTATCAGAGCTATATTCAAGCCCTCGCATGTAAGTTTATAAAAAAATATTTTACTGTTATATTGTAAATTTATATTTACAGTATTTCACAGCAAAGCTATAGTCGGATTCAAAACGAATAATGGAGTGTAGAAAATTATTTACAAGCGAAACGCAAATGCGTACAAACACTTTTGGCTTATTTGACTAAGCACAAGTATCACAAAATGTTTAGTGAAATAAGTTAATCATATTTAGGGTTTCAGATTCGGAGTCTATTATTTCTAATTGAAACTCCTCTTTTTAGATCCCGCTCGTCTGGTTGTCCGGCCCGATTCATCGACTGTCGTCGTTGACAGCAAAATCTCTTTTTTCTGTAGAGCAGACGGCAACCCGTTGCCTAATGTTGTATGGAAAATTAATGGAAAATCATTGTCTGATCAGAGGTAGATTATATTTACAATTATACTAAACTAATAGCAGTCAAAATTTTAAAATCTATGCGAAAAACAATTTTGATTAGAAGAAGCATTGTTAGACATTTTGTAGGCCATTATGGTATCTAAGTCTTAAGTACGGACGGGTGCGGTCCCCTGTGGTATCTCGTGTTTTTAGAAATAGACTATTTAAAAACGTTGTTTTTGAAGATTTAGATATTATTATCATTGAACTTATGCTTCAAACAACTTTGGGATTGATGATCAAAACAGGACCAGTTTTATTTTTGTAAAGTTGTTGATAAAAAGTTTTCTATTTATGTCTATTAATGCCTGAAGTTGGTTTAAGAAAGCTTCTTGCTCTTTTTTCCGAATACTGAGTTTTTAGGTTTTCCACACGTTCCCTTCCAACAGGTCTTTCAACGCTTCGTATAGATCCTGTAATAACATTAGATAATAATACTGTAATATCATGTTCTGCTGATAATGGAGTTGCTAATCCTATGGTAGCAGAAGCTATTTTAACAGTTATACCTAGAGGTACGCGATTTTATCTATTTCGAGCTTCTAAAATGAATCAGGTATAGAAAAAAGTATTTCCTTTACCTTTCATATACACAATAATACTAGATTGAGTCGAAGCAGGATTTCAGCCATTCGTTCCGGAATCTTTTGAACACATATGGCTTTTTATAACAATTAGCTTTTGGGTACACGTATGTTGTGAACTGAATTCAGAAAAACCATATTAACTTAATTATTGAATAGCATTAAGCTACAGTAAACCAAGAGAATCATACACATTTTAGACGATATTCCTTCCGGATTCCCCTCAATCGAGTCGCATCCTACATTGAAATCTGTGGAACAAGGAAGAACTGCCCATATAAACTGCAGGGTAGGTCCTTTTACAATGGCTTTAATGTAATCGTGGTTTTAGGTTCTGGGTGACCCACGACCAAAGGTTCTTTGGTTGCGAGATATGGTTCCCATTGACATTCGAGCCGAAAACAGATACTCAGTTTCTACTATTGGAAATCCAGGTTAGTGTGTTCATTGAAGATTGTGGCTTGAGAGGAGTAAAGTAAAATGGTAGCGCTATAGTCTGATTCCGCATGCAATTTGCCTGTAGGCGCGGTGTTAAGAATCATATAACTACACAAGTAACAAATCATTATTACTCTTGAATTAGACTGTATATCTTTAGTCAGTGTAATATATTAAATAGTATTGTATTGTATTGAATGTATTACACACAAAAGCTTAAATAAACACAATTTATATATAGCAGTATTAATATATGTTCACTAACCTATTAAACTTCCTCTGCTCACTGAACTAACCCCACTATCGCTTACTAAACAGATACCCGTGCTGGTGTCAACCGTGCACTTCTATTTCGTAGGTTTCGCAATGGATAATATTTTTAGGTTTCCTTTTGTTTGGGTTTCATTGCTTGTTTATGTTAATTGCTTCAAACAATCCTATGGTATAGTCAGCGCCGAGAGTAATAATGGAGTGTCACTTGCGTATTTATTGGATTTTTAACACCGCAACTGCAGGCAAATTGCACGCGCGTACTTGCAAAGTACAATATTCAACGGAGAGTAGCCGCCAGATGCTGGCGCGGTGCTCGCAAAAGGGGGCTCAGACGAGCGTTGAATTCTTTACACTCCATCATTACTCTTGGCGCTTATTATATTGAATACTTAATGCTGCATACCTCGGATACCAGAGCCTCATCAGCAATAACCAAAACTTTTTATCTGGTTTTCAGTTGATCAAAACCTCTCGAAAATTTGGATTAACGGTGTTTTAGCTGTATCTTTAGTATCCTAGAGAGGGCATATTAGACTAAAATGAATTTACTTTTGACCAAAAGACTACAAATTCACAGATTTTCCATTTATTTCAATCTAACACGCTACGCCACGGATTGCTGAGCTACAAATTTAGGTCTTGTTACAGACTAAAACTAAGTTTTATGTTGATTTTTAATTTTCAGGTGCTCTTATGATCCAGCAATCTCGTGAAGAAGACCAAGGTCGTTATGAATGTGTAGCTAGAAATAGTTATGGAGTAGTACACTCAAAAGCTGCACATCTTTATGTTAAAGGTTCGTCTTTTTTATTTATTATTGGTCCAAAGAACTTTTTCGAAACTGTCATAAATATTATACCTAGTTTGGTGAAAATATAAAGTATTTGCTATATAATTTTAAAAATAAGAATGTCTAGCTATGTTTTCTTATTTGTTTTTATTTGCTGATCTTGTTAAATGAATATTATTATTATAGTATGTATCAAGCGCAATGTTTACAGCGCAGTATCGTGATCAGTGGCGTTGTTATATTAACATGAATTTAAGATTCGGGGTTTAGTATCGCTTCAAAAATACACTCATGGTTATTTAACACCGCTTCTCGACAAGATACTGCCTTGTTAACCTAGCTCTTGATATAGTCGGATACAAAAGTAATAAGCAGGAGTGTTGTAATATTTTGTCTGAGTAAGGCAGAGCGAAAGCAAATTTGCAATCTGCTGATATCGCGCGCGTAGAATTCGAGCAGGCGGAGTGTTAAAAATAAAGAAATACTCAGCATACACGGCCTTATTACTTTTGAATCTGACTATATAGTATGTAGAATTTTAGCTTTACTTTATTATATTTCCTATTTCTAATATTCATCGTTTTAAACCGAAATAGCTCATATATTTCTTTTTCCCATTAAAATACTCTTTATATTTAATTCATTAATGTTTAATTTCTTCTTTCTTGATATATGATCATGGAATATTCAAGGGATTCGACCCCCTAGCTAGAAAATAAGCAAATGAAACCAACAACAACACTATTCCAAGACGAGAATATCCATTTTATTCGATAGAATGGTCTAATATTATTGTTTTGAAGCTATTTTTCGGAAGATGTTTATGTAGATTTAAGCAATCTTTTTTCCTGATAGTATAGTCTTTATCAAGAGCTGGGTTTCCCAAGCAGTATCTTAGAGAACAGCGGTGTTATATAGTCTGATTCAACAGGAATACTGGAGTGTTAGTTGCGCATTTTCATGCAATTTTCGGTACATTTGCGTATTTCGAAAACTTTCAGAGCCATTTTGGGCGAGATTCTTTTCTGACACTCCATTACTACTCGTTGTTGGCATACCGTACTATCTTATTACTTTATAAAACTCTTTATCTTTTGGTGAGTAATGTTAACATTAACAATATTTTTTATAAGCGAAGCTCTAATTATATGCCTTGTCAACGGTTTTTCGCAACTTTATTTTTATTTGTTTACAGCCTACCAGTACAACATATATCTCTAAATATTGTTATTCTACTATATATCTATTATTATTTGACCGCATTTGGTTAATTCAAAACTGCCCTCGGGTCACAACAAAATTTGCATTTTGCGCCGCAGGAAACTCAGTAGTAGGATACCTCACAATCAGAATTGGACACCTGCAGGATCTACACAATTCATGTGGAATCCGGAAAAACGTATTTACTTAAATAATTGATTTTAACAATCTTTCTAACTAACCATAAGTTACTTATATTTTATTGATCCGATTAAGTTATGTTCAGAAAAGACTTCAGTAGACATCAAAAACATAAATTGTTACATTATTTTAGTTTATACTACTGTAATAAGCTTTTTAATCTTCCTTTAAAATATATTTTATAATAAAACTCTTATTATTTAATAATCTTGACCATTAGTGTTAAATCTTTCTTTTTGCCTCTATTAATTTCGCACATAAATCAAGGCTGTAGGTGTAAAGAAATGATTGCAATCCGTTGATATAAACAAGCCGCCAACAAATAGAACACATTTTACGATTATAGTTATTTATTTAAAAATATACTTAAATACTATTGTTTTTATTAAAAACATATTGTATTATATGTTTAGAACTTAAATAACTTGACGTTAAAAATACTGTTTTCAGCTTTTAAACGTAACTGTAGGTTATTAATGCAAACCCTTGAGAAAAAATCTAGTAAACTTTTGAGTATTTTACAAAACGTTTCTCAAAATTAAACTTTTCTGATAGTTTTCTCCAAGCAAAGCTAACAAAGGAAATCTGGGCAACCAAAGCTGTTGACAACTTTGTTTGTTTATAAACCTCTTCAATCCTTGCATTGAGTCGTTTCGAAAGGCCAGTTCGAGTTCCGAGACTTCTCTTGTAAGTTAACCCCTTATTAGTTGTTCATTTACTCCATATAGTAAAGTAAGGCTGGATATCTTCCGGGATTACTCCCTAGGGTCCATTTTCTTTTTATTTACAGATGTTTTATAATCTAATTCTGTGGTCATCTTGCTCTCTTTAATATTACATCATGTAGTACAGATGTAGTTTATGACTAACAGATTGTCCGCCTGAGAAAATACATAAAAACATATATGAGATATAGAAATTAGTTTCGAAATTTGCCTTGTTAGGATCAAAATCCTATTTTTCGAATGCTTAAAATGAAACTGAGAATTCGAACTCGGTTGGAAACATATTGAGTCTGGTCTGAAGCAAAGGTTCATTATTGGGCGAGATAATAGCTCAATTTAACTTAAAAAATAACTTGAAAAGCTTCAGAATTGTGAGTTTTAATATTTTCAATATTAAGTACCCAAAAAATCGTTAAAAAAATCGGTTTCATGCTTAAAAACTTTGTATTGCTCTTCTTAAAACAAGTATAAATAACACTAGAAACTGTTTTTATGTTGCTGGAGCGAGGTTTCCAGCGCGGTATCTTAGGAATCAGTTGCCGTAGAATAGAAACGCCTGGGTGAGTGCCCGGGCACTTTTTAGCTCCCCGCGCAGTTGAGAATTGTTGACCGGGCAGGCAAAAAATTCCCCGGGCACCGAACCGGGCGTTTCGATACTTCGGTCACAGTGGCTGGAAAGTGGATGGAAGCCTTGCTTCTGTCACAGATTAAACAAAGTAAGACAGTTTTTATACAAAACTTCGCCATCCTTATTAAACCGTTAACTTAGAGTCTTGGCCCTTTCTTAGCCGATCATTTGCTATTTCCTAAGGACAATACAATTCAATTACACGGCCGACCACCATGAGAAGTAATTACTAGAGTCTTGTTTTTTCCGTATTTAAACTACAAACCTTTCTTTTTTTGAATTCTAAAATATTTTATATTCTATTTTTATAAACTTTGTTTAAATTCGAATCTCCTCAATTTCCTCATCAATCATTATGTAAAATGTGGAACGCTGTTGATTAAACGACGCTTTAGTTAAGAGATTTTCAAATTTTTATTGGAAATATTGAAATATTGTTTAAAAAGTTTTAATAATTAATATTAGGCCTGAATAATGTTCGGTTAGAACATAAATATGCCTAACAATCGTTTATTCTAGCTTTGATTTACGGCTTTGCTCCTGCTGGACCTCCGGTCAAAGCCAGATGTTAAAGATTGCAAATACAAGAAACGTAAATATAACGAAAGAGTTATAGAAATATGGAAAAATATTCTTGCTATTCATTAAAAGTTGTGTTTTTCAACTTCGATACAACTTTCACATAATGTTTTCCGAATGATCTATTTTTTATGCAAATCGTTCTATAGTCGACGGACGAATCGCTTGCAGCTAAAGGTCTATTTATTATAATGCGAGCGCACAATTATATCGGTTTCCGTGGTGAAATTCATCCGAACTATTCATCCGTCGACTATACCTTCTTCCAGTTAGAAGAAAACGGGTCGCCGCAAATCGTTCTGTTTATGTTTCCTCAAAATTAATATTGAATAAACAACACCCGAATATAGCTATTGTGATGAAACACCCATCCACCTAACCAATTTAATTTTTCAAATCAAATTGGTTAGGTGTTCTTCAAACCAAGCTAGACTTTTCCCCCTACTTCTTTCCGACCGGAAGTTGCTTCCTCCCATTCACCTACCCTTACACCTTGTTTTCGGCATTTAGCCGGCGCCATTTGATTGTGTCTAATTATAATAATAGTAATATTAATTCGTTGTGGGAGGTCCTCATTTATGATGCACCGAATGTGCGCCAAGCACATTTACATAACCTCATCTATGGCGCACAAATGGTGCAGAAGGCCTGCAATTCCGGAATAACCGGTTTATCTATGTTATAAGGTACATCTGTTGATTAATTTGAATTAAGCAAATGTTCTGTTTTATGTTTTATTTATTATATAAAAACTGCGTTTATTAATGAAGTTAATTGCCATAACGGGCTGTTTCTAGGCTTATTGTGGACGCTTAGACTAGTTTCAAGAGAGATTTAGTCTGTTGCAATATAGTCAGATTCAAAAGTAATACCGCCGTGTAGGCTGTGTATTTCGTCATTTTTAACACTGCGACTGCTGGCATTCTACGCGCGCGATATCAGCAGATTGCAAATTTGCTTTCACTCTGCCTTACTCATACAAAATATTGCAACACTCCTGCAACCCATTTTATTGACACGACCGTATTACTTTTGAATCAGACTATAGCTAGGATTACCTCGCAGCATCATGGACAGAAATGGTGTTAAATTAACATGAATGCAATTTTTAAGAAAGCAATCCAAATCCACAATTTTCCATTCGTTTTATGCAACATTTCAGCTACTGACTATGTCTGCATTCAACGATCAGTGCTTTGAAAATATATACTTGGCGCCAATTTTGTTTTAAAAAACTGCATATAATTTGAATAGCCTAATTGTATAATTGGTTTGCTTGACCTCGAAAAGTTATGACGGTTTCGTTTATTCTATAGTCTGATTCAAGAGGAATAACGCCATGTTACTTGCGTATTTGTGGCTAATTTTGCGTGTATTTTTGTTTTTCGAACACTCTCAGCCCCATTTTCAATGAGATTCTTTTTTAACATTCCATTATTACTTTTGAATTAGACCATATGAGGCAAACACAATGTGCTTACAAAATAATATTTTGTTTCTGGTAATCGTTTTTTGCGAGTTATATCCCAGAATTTGCTAGAAAAGTACAAATATTTTGCGGGGCGCGAGATTTTACGACTTTTTCTTATCAGATCAAAGTAATAACGCACTTTTTAAAAGGTCTGCACTAGAAAACATTAGTTTATTGAAAGTTTTGCTGACCAAAACTAGCAAACAGTATGAATATAACTTCTTATTAATTACTTCATATCAATAATAGTTTTAAATTACTTAACTTAAATATATATACAAGAAGTTATATATGATACTTCTTGCTAGTAACATATCTAAATAAGCCTTGTATAGTTTATGTCTGCTTTAATCAATGTTATATAGGCCCTGCATCGTTGCCTTAATTTTGTTCGTTTTATTGCCAGCCACAAGGCATCTGGTACGAAAATATGAAAAGCCTTTTTACGGAGAAGGGAACATTCTGCTTCCGTAAAAGTTTTATAGGTTTTACTTTATAAAGGCTTAAAAGATTAAATGTTCACGTTTTTGAAGAGTTTTTTCTACCAAACTTTGTTATTGTTATATTTTAATATATGTTTCAATACAAAAGTTATCTTTTGTATACTTTATGTTTTGGTGAAGTGAATATATTTTAGTTTTAACCTTAACAAATTAAGGGCGAAACATTTTAATATTTAATTCTCACTTTATTTTGTTATGTACTTTTACTATTTGGATAATACTTCTTCTTTCTATTAAAACCTTGAAATAGATAAAGGTCTTGCAATTGCAATGAAGAAAAAACGAGAGTCACTTGACATGCTTATTGTTGCGTTTCTTCTATAAAACTTATTAATAATATTTATGCTTTGTATTTGGAATAATACAAGATTTTGTGTTTTATATATGCTTCCTCTCAATTTTCCTTTATAGAAATCCACGTTTATGGCGCTTACTCAATATTTCTGCATCACTACCTAAGCGCCACGTATAGCTGCATTTTTATTATAATCTTAGTTTTTATATATACTTTTATATAATTCTAGGTTTTGCTTTAGTTTTGTTACTTTTTCTTGTTTTTCAGAAAGTTTGAAATATAATTATCCATCTCAGCCACTCGAAATTCTAAAGTTATGAAAAATTATAACAGAAAACGAAACTCAAAATGCTAAAACAACCATTTTCATGGAAGTAGGCATAGTTTTACGGGAAGTAAACTTTTTCCGTTTTCCGCTCGTCTGTATAATCCATAACAAAAAGAAGACTGCAGTGCGCGGTATTGCTTAAGGTTTCAAACATTGCTCGTTCTGTACCTAAATCTAAGTTCCCATCGCAGTATCCTGTCATACAAGGATGTTAACTAAAAGTGAATGAACTCCCAATCCACTAATTTTTTTTTGCTATAACATCGCTACTTCTCCGGACACGGCGCTGGAAACCTATAGTCTATACGGTACAAATCTCTTGTAGTTTAAAGGTCTATTTATTATAAGGCGAGCGCACAATTATATCGGTTGTTTGTACATTTTCTTCCGATTTCCGCGCTCCTTCTAAATTATACAGTACAACTCTGCAAACGAGTCATCCGTCGACTATACCTTAACACGGCCCATATTTTAAACTGTTATTTTTTAAATCTTTTGGGTTGCCGGGACGACGATTTCTGTGCGATATATTCCTCAAAAGTTCCTGCTTCTTCTGGTTTGACGTTCGACTTTTGCTATTTTATGATTTCCGCATTTTTATCGGCTACTTCTTCTAGCAATGAAGTCAGGCGTATGTATGTCGTCCACTCCGCATTGAATATTCAATAATTCACCTTTTTGCATATATCCGAAGCCAACTTTTATTACTTTTGTTTTTTGGCTGATACTCTGCTGAAAACGATAGAGCCTGCGTAGATATTTATAGAAGATTTGGAAATTGCCGCTTTGAAACTGCGAATTTCAATAGTTTTTAAGAAGTTTGCCCAAAAACTGTGGTCTAACTTAAAGACTTCATTTAATTTGGAAAACCGATTATTTGCTAACTAAAATAATTGTAGAATATAAAGCAAAAATCTTTTTAGTTATTTCGAAAGTTCTAAAGCTCCCAGTTCTGTAATGGTGCATTGGTCTTATTTTCAATAAGAATTTCTTTTTTCATTTATTTATCATTTGAATCTAACTTTTTACAATCTTTTCGTAACTACTTGACTGGGAATTTGATTTCCTTCATTTTGTTGATTGTTAATTGTTTTGACGGGATCGCTGGTGTAAATTATATTAACTAATAACACAATAATTAGATGATACTCGAGTAATCGACTAGTATAGGCTAAATACTCAAGGAATAGTAAAGTGTTACAAATATCTGTATAAATAAAGACTTCGTACAGAAAATGTTCAAAGGAAATTATTATCATGCCTTTGAAGATAATTGTATACCTCTTTTCTCATACTGTTTTCTCCTATGTTTAATTCTTAATAACTTTTACAATTCTAATTTCCTTTAGAATATGTCTTCCCTATAAATGTACATATTCTTTCTATTGCTGCCGGGCCTCACGGCCTTTTCCTTTTTGGGAAACACAATTCCTCTACACTTATTCACTAATTTAGAACGGAATGATACCGTTATATTCCAAGAAATCGGTAAAACTATTATAAAAGACTACAAGAGCTATGTTTGAACCGTTGCTGGTGCCGGCCCGAACTTAACTTTATTCGGTGTGAACCAAGCCGGGCAGGGCCATGGCGAAAATTTGAAAACATCCAAGCCTGGGTTCAATGAAACTCAACCTTGCGACAGTTTCGCTGATACCACAGACGACACTATTATTTTAAAATAATAGTAGTAGGTAGATCTACAATAGATTGGACCTAACCAACATTCCTCGAATTCTGAGCTTTGTTTTTTGAACTTGGGGGGGGGGGGGGGGAACTGTCGCATATCCATAAAAATCAGCCTAAAATATCTAACTTAAGTTTAAAGGAACAAGTACCCAACATTTCTTCACAGGAAACTTTGAAGAAAATAGTCAATCTAACTGTTTCTCAATCCGTAGTCTTAATTTGATTAAACCATTTAGTTCGTTCGTCATCATACATAAGAACACAAAAAACTAAATAAAAACTGTTTCTTACATTTGTATTATATTTAATAAATCCATTTTAGTCCGTCGGGTCCCCCCATATTTTTCAATGAAACTAAACAAGACTTATCCAGTCGGAAAGGGTGGAGAAGTCAATCTAACCTGTGTGGCTGTTGGATATCCAATGCCTAGAGTATTCTGGAAGAAACAAGGAGACGGTAAGATATAAAGATTACTGTAATATATACAGAAATGAAAATTATGATGGAAACTCTACTTTAACCTGTCGCACAACCTTACAATAAATAGCTTTTACTGTGTTATAGTCTGATTCAAAATGAATAATGGAGTGTTACTTGCGTATTTTAAGGAAATTTTGCGTATATTTTCGGTTTTCGAAAACTTTCATAGCCATTTTCAACGAGATTCTTTTTTAACATCCCATTATTACTCTCGGATCTTACTATAGAAACTTTGTACAGACGAAGAACCTTTTGTTCTAACTGTTTAGCTGCCCCTTGGAGCCAAATCAGTCAAGTTGCATTCTTTGTGTTCCATACAATTGTACTCCACATTGTGGTTAAGCTGCACGAAATTTATAATACTTTGTTGATTATAAGATAGTTTGGGAAAATGCGAAGTATCCTGGTTAACATTTCCTCTTTACACCCATATATAATGTTAACTTTCTTTTTATAAACAATTCATTTCCATCCAACCGTTCTTTTTTAATGAGGAAATTGCCAAATTTACTTAAAAACCCTATTATTTATTAATTCTAAAACTCTTCTTTTTTCTTTTTCTGTTAATTTTTTCTGTTTTGCTGTATGTCATTTTTTGATTGATGTTGGCCTTTCCAAAACTGCGAAAGACGAGTTCATAAAGCACCAAAAAACTTAGTTTAAAACAAATTTTGACATTTATAGAAGGAAAAAGTTTGATTTAATTTTAGAAATGAAATAAGTAACATTTGTTTTACCATAACTTTTAGAGAAGTGAAAGATTTGGCCCATCGTTAAAGTGTTTTCCAAAAGTACATAAGACGTCTCTTCTAAGTATTTTATAGGAAAAATAGTTAGCAAGATATGAAGAGAAAAGAGATGCAAATAGAACCTTTAAATTTTTAATCATGGACTCTTTACTTTGGAATTCGAATATAGTACTGTCATGCCCGTCGAAAAGTGCGGGCCGGGTCGACATTTTGAAAAATTGAGAAAGCCGGGGCCGGCCCGCACTTTTTCTATTACGAACATTTAATAATTTGCAAAACTAATGTCCTCGGCGGGGGGATCGAACCTTGACCTCTCGCTCCATATTTTCCTCGATGAGGGCCGGGCCGGGCTTAGAAAATCTGGGTGTGCGGGACGTAACAGGTGTGAGTACTGTAGACTGAACCACTCCGTCTAAAGTTGATTTTTTTTAACAGCTTCTGTATTCCGTAAATAAACAAACTTTGTCTTTCTTTAAATGGTAGTTGCAGCCTTTCCTTTTTGCTAGTTTTTAGACTACATCTTGTTTTTAGGTCCTACCACTGACTTAAATGAAATGGCTATAGTCTATAGCAAACAAAAGACGGCAGAGCGCGGTGTTATACGTAGGCTGCCGCAATTGCGTATTTGTATTTTTCTGGATATGATACAAAATATAACTAGTAAAATAATATTTTTCTGACATCAAACAAACAATTGGGCATCAAACCATATAATGGAAGTTCAATTTTGCCAATGAACGAGCGATTTTACATATCTTACACAATCCAGCGCACTGCATTTTTCTTTTTGTAATTGACTATAGTTCTCCTAAAATACTTTCCTTATCCTTGTTCAGCATTTTACTTCTGATAGAAACAATTCTATTTTATAATTATATTACTATTGTTATTTATAACTTTATTTTAGAATGACAGTAGAAAGAAATGGATTTCATTCCACATCGGATTCTAAACTACAAAGGCCAGCAATACAACTGAGAAGAAGGTCCGAGTGTCCACCCTACATGTAAGTTAATTAATAAACATAATTATGTTAATTACTTTGTAAGTTATTATTATTGTTATGTTTTATGTAGAATATTTTCCCTTCACTGTACCATTGGGTTATATCTTGCTTCTTAACAAACGGAACTAACATTAGATAATGGAATGTTACCTGTCAATGCATCTTTGTAGTTTAAAAAGTTTATATTTTCCTTTATCACTCGCATCACAATAATGGTAGGGTTATTCAATACTGGGTTTTGGCCATTCACTAATAATAATATTTTTTTTTATCCGAAAGTACAATTAAATGAAAAGTAAGAGCACAGTATATTACTATTGCTTTAAAATTTATACTTGTACTTTCGGGGAGGAATTTGGCCATTGCTGGACATTGCTAGCCTCGTTTAAAAACATTAGATGCGATACATGAAACAAACAAATTTAGAAGTAAAATATTACGACATGCTTAGTTAGTGTTTATAATGCGTTCAAAATTCCGAAATATCATTCAGAATCCTTTGAGCGAAAAACATCTCTATTCCATAGTATTTTACAAAATGTCGCCGGACATTAATCTTTTGTCGTTTTTAATACACAAAAACTATTTAATAAAATGCTTTGACAATTCATGAATTGCCCGCAAACACAATTTACTATGCATATAAAGGCATAGCAGACGCCAAACTGCAAATCCAATTGAACCTATTTACGAAAGAAAAGGACTTGTTTTACATATATTTGTTGTATTATCAGGTTTTTATAGAATTATTTATGACAATATGGTTAAAAGGATCCCTATTTAGCTTTGTTTCACAGTTTGATAAGCAAGATAAAAAATTCTTTATGGAATCAATAGAGCCATAAGTTGAGAGAAAGTTATAGTCTTTGTCAAGAAATAGGTTTAGAGCGCAGTATTCTGAATAGAAGCGTTGTTAGATTGAAAAGAATGTACTCTTTAAGAAAGGCTCACCCTAAACGTCTTTTCATTCATTTTTATAGTCTGTAACAAGAAAAAGGCCGCAAGGCGCAGTGTTAAACAAGGGCATTCGGAATAACGTATATGGGTTTTATGAAATCAAACCATCGCAAAAAGACGCCGTAATATATTTTCTAGTAACAAGCAATAAATTGCTCTTCTGATCATACCAAGAAGATCTACTTTCGACGAAAATTGAGCCATTTCGGAAAGCCTTTATAACACCGCACCTTGCAGCCTTTTTCTTGTTAATATAGAATACGATGCCTTCTTATACAGACTATGTTATAAACGATAAGACTATAGAATAACATCCTCAAATTCTACAAACTTTTCAGTACTGAACAGTAGCTAAAATTGTTATTCTCAGCAATAAAATCAGTTTCCTCAACAGAAAAACATGTTTTCTGGTCGTTATCGGCTTTTCACAACCTCTACTTTGTAGAATTTGCTTAAGAAACATCTTATTTTTGAGTTGCATGTCTAGTATTGCTAGTTTTACTTCGATAACACTTATTTTTTATTCTATAAATAGTGTTTATAATGTAATATAAACGTCTTTTCTTCTAGAAACATTTAAATTGTGCTAATTGTTAGGCTGTTAGTCGGTCTTATTCACGCAAATTAATTGTCTATAAGGCCTTCTATACTGCTTACAACTGACATTAACATATATGTTTAGTCTTTTAGATTTAAGTATAAATAATGTTATTATTAATAATAGAGTTGGACACATCGGCCCGAAGCTCTAAGGTCCGTTTTTGCCAAAGCCAGTCTGGGCCCAAAGTCCGTGTTTGCAGGTAACGGACCCAAACACTTATATATTGTTAATATATCTATAGTCGAATTCAAAAGTAATACGGCCGTGTTAATAAAATTGGGTTTGCAGGAGTGTTGCAATATTTTGTCTGAGTAAGGCGGTAAGAAAGCAAGTTTGCAATCTGCTGATACCGCGCGCGTAGAATGCCAATAGGTGAAGTGTGAAAAATAACGAAATACGCAGCAAACACGGCCTTATTACTTTTGAATCTGACTATGTAATGAGTGATATGCTTCTTTACGTAGGCTAAGTTCTCCGGAAGATACTTTCTAAGCTAAAATTCTCTTTCTAACGGGATTATATTAATCTTATTTAGAATTTCTTCACCATAATCTTCTTTATTTCAAAACATTGGCAACAACGGAAGCCAAACATAACATTTCAAATTATTTTTTGTACAACATAGCCCAAACCACCGATCAGAGCTATTTCGTCTAGGACTCTGGGCGAAACGAAATAGTTCACTCAATTTTATGATTTCTTGACAACTTTAGCATTAAATAATCTATTAATTAAATTCAATAACTTTCTTTCTCATTACTTTTCATATTTTCAATCTACCAATATCCCTTCAAATAAATTATATTTTTCATATTTTCTACAACATTTTAACTATATTCATTCGAAGCATTTGTTTATAAGTTTCCTGTCTGAGAATGTCGTTTCTTTCCTTTAATAAACTACTATTTTTTCTCGTCTAATCGTCCATTTAAAACCTACATCATCTTATAATTACGCTCTGTTTACGCGACATTTATAATTATTCATCGTTTTTATTATTAGAAACCTGTTTTTCACTTGATGTTTTCTATAGACACACGTTTTTTCAGTTCTTCAACTTCTACGAATTCTTTGTAAATTCTTTTACCTAATGAGAATTTTCAAAATACATTTATGGATTTAAAAGTGTTGCTAACTATAGTCCATTTCAAAACCTAGACTGCAACTTGCCCCTTTGCACACCAATCCTAACCAACAAGTTTTCCATATAAAACTCTCATTCCTTTGCATCCGTTCATACTGTTTTCTCTTTTCTTCTTCATTTTGCACTGCAATTAATCACTTGGAGCTTTTGCTGCTCCATCGCTAAACGCCGCTTACAAACGCGCTCTATCGCCAATGTCTGCACCTCTGCGTCTTCTCTGATCGTCTTTTGATCACTTTTACAACCTCAACAACTAAAACATTCGAAGCCCCGGCTGGTCGCCCTGAAAATCCCAGGAAAAACTGAGAAATTCATGCGTTTCCCCTGGTTTTAACAGAAAATGTCCAGTGCCGAATCGACTAGTCGAGATGCTAACCACAAATATTTAGCAGTAACTGAGTTCTTGTTGAAAATAGGGGCCCAGATATCGGGAAATAGGTAAGAAATTATTTATATTTTTGTATTTTTGTTATTTATAAAGTCTGTTTCAAAATATACTGCCACCCTTACTCGATGTGCTGAGTGGCAAAATGTTGCCTTCACAAAGTTACTTGTTTGCCCAGTTTGTTTTCCGTTTTAAAGGCAACATTTGACCACCGCGCATAGACTGAAGCAGTCTATGTTTTGAAATATGCTATAGTCTAGGTCAAGACCTAGGTTTCCAGCGCGGTGTCACGAGCGGGCGCATAAAAAATAAATGTTAAATCGGTCGACGTGGTCCGTTTTCTCCAAAAGTACATTCATTTTTTAAAACACTGCACCCCGCTCGCGATACCGCGCTGGAAACCTAGTTCTTGAGATAGACTATATATTCAACAACTTTTGTTTACGTTTATAGTTATCTCTAGGCTTGTGAGTAGCACGATATAATATACAACCTTATTTAATATTGCTTTTCTTTTAATTACTTTAAATTACTTTAAATTAGTCTAAATTAGTTAAATTGAGTTTTCTTTTGCGGGCTGAAGCACTAGTACTCAATTGTTTCTTGTTGTTACTTAGTGTTTCTAAAATCAATTTTGGGCTTAAAAAGAAGCCTTTTTAGTGAATTTTACTCTTTTTTGTTGTTTCTCACTCTATTACTAGTATTATTGTTATAATTATAGTTATTTATTTTAATATTTTTATATTGCCCATGTTGAAGAGCCATTTTTGAGCTTGCAATAGCGATATCATAGTGTTTGGAGTGATATGAATATACTTCAAAAGCTAAAGTGTTATTTATTTAATATTATATAGTTTCTAATATTTTAACTTCTTTTAATAAAATATAGATCGAATTATTTTAAAAGCTAGAACTGAAGCTTCAAATGCTTTGAGCAAAGCACTTTTTGTTAAACCTTTTTATACCGTTTAATACATTTAACAGTGAATTCTAAAACTACTCTTCTTTTTCTGTAAACCCAATTTCTAGTTAGTTTTTCGTCATTTCTTTCGCTTCGCTCGGTCGCCTTCCTACATTGTTTTAATTTTATAAAAAGAAGATTCCTCCGTGCTGAAACAATTGTGGCGCCAGCCGGCTGCGACTGGGCCAACCCCATTATTTCGCACATTTTTATTATATTTTATTAATAAATCTCAAGCTTAAAGGCTGACTTTCACATAGTTAAAAGTACATTTTTCTAGACTATATGTAAACCTGTTTCTTTTTATTATTTCTTTTAGAAAATGCAAAATAGCAGAAAACGGTGGGTTAGAAGAAAAAGCACAAATGCACTAATTAGTTTCTTTGTATAACAATTAACAAAATAGACAAATATGATACGATATGTTATATAAATATAACTAGAAAAGTATATTTGTTTAAACCTTTATTCACCTCAGATACTCTCTTATAACCACTAAACAAAACTCAAATATAGTGCATATTCTAAATTAGCATAGTATAGAGGTACAATATATACAAAGACAAACATCTAATAATAGAATCCATAAAGCCGCCTGTGGCTTACTTGATTAATTCTAAAATCGACTGTAAATCAGCCTTATATGACATTTTTTTATAAAACAAAAAGCCAGTATTTCAATTGTTAGTATGGTCTATCTCAAGACCTAGGTTTCCAGCGAGGTATCTCGGGCGGGGTACAGTGTTATATAAAACCGATTTTACATTCATTTTATATAACACTGCGCCC